>JAHXRV010012295.1:0-40045 GCA_019904355.1 Psilocybe tampanensis | reverse complement strand
GTGATGAGAGACCAGAAACAGAGGGCCCAGCCGTAGAGCGTAAAAGAGGAGCCGTTGAGGGACAACATGCCAGAGACTCGGAGGTGGGAAGAGGATGCCAAGGATGGATGATGGACGAGCGGAAGAAGCCGAGAGCTATTTTAGGCATGGAAGGATGTATGGCGACTTGAACAATTGTCATGGGATGTCGATGAGAATACATGTGCAATAGCATGCCGTGACCGGAAAAATAGTGAAATACTCTCTTTGACCTCCTTCCACCACCATCTCAGTTGCTTCGGAGCCAACTGGCCCAGTCCTTCATTTATCACCACCCTCCTTAACCTCCTCTCTTCCTCTCTCTCTCCGAAATGCATCTTTCCCCAATCCCCCTTCTCGCCGCCTTTTCCCTCCCTTCAGTATGGGCCGCTACTGCTGATCAGTGGAGAGGTCGTTCCATCTACCAGTACGCGTCCCTCCCCCTCGCCCCCACAAGTCTCCTTCACTCACCGTCCCCCCTCCCATTGCTGCAGGATAATTACCGACCGTTACGCTCTTTCCCAAGGTTCGGACTTAACAGCGTGTGACCCTGCTAAACAGAGTTTCTGTGGTGGAACTTGGAATACGTGAGCCAAGCCATCCACACTTCCGTCTCCGTCTTTCCAACCGCGCCGCACCTTCGTGTTTTTCTTCCAGCATCCGCCAGAATCTAGACTACATTCAGAATGCTGGATTTACCGCTGGTCTGTCCTCATCCGTTCGTTGCTGCTCCCTCACTGCTCATCCGCCTCCCCCTTGAACTAGTTTGGATCAGTCCTGTAAACCAGAACTACCAAGGCCCTCGCTCGGCGTATGGAGACCCTTACCATGGCTATTGGATCGCTGATGCGTCGCAACTTAACGACCGCTTTGGAACGGCAGACGACCTGAAGGCTCTCTCTGCGGAGTTGCATCGCCGTAACATGTGAGCAGGTCCTTCCATCCACAATCAACTGTTGTTTTCCTTGTTCTGAATCAATCTATCCTGTCCACACAGGTATCTCATGGTCGATGTTGTTGTGAACAACGTTATGGCAACTTCAATCACTCCAGATTATTCTCAGTATATGTTCAAAGACGCCGTCCGTGTTTTCTGCCTATCCAAATTGGGTAATGCCGATCGGCTAATCTTAATCCCACCGAATCTCCATCTAGTCATTCTATCACCCATATTGCCCCATAGACTGGGGTAATACCACCAGTGAACAGACTTGTTGGCTCGGTGATACCAAAGTCCCACTACCAGACCTTGACACTACAAACCCAACTGTGATTTCCCGATACGGGCAGTGGATATCAGACCTCGTGAAAGAGTATTCTATTGATGGTCTTCGAATTGATGGTAAGCATTCAACTCGTTTGACTTGAACGTTGAATTTGATCTGACTGACGGCTTGCTATAGCGGCTAAGTATGACCAATCTATCTCTGTCTTGCGATAAATATTGATAAAACGGTGTTCAGACACGTCCAATCTAGCTTCTGGCCGGGGTTCTGCGTTAGTGCAGGTGTTTTCTGTATGGGAGAGGTCTTCGGTGGCACAGACATTGAGTATGTCAAATCCAAATTACAATTCCAGAACGAAACTGAATAAATTCAGTCCCATAGCCATGTATCAGGGTCCACAGGCTTTGGATTCGGTCCTGAATTTCCCGCTGTACAGTGCCTTGGTGAACGCCTTCACCATTCCTGGGCCTTCGAATGTTTCTGGATTAGCTGCTGTATTCGAACAATCCAAAACAAAATTCAAGGTGAGTAGTACAAACCAGAAATCTTGATTGTTTTTTCTTTAACCTGCTAAATCGAATTAGGATGTGACGCTTCTTGGCAATTTCCTCGAAAACCAGGATCTCCCTCGATGGCATAACCTGTCGGTCGATCCTCAAAGCATGTAGTATGTATCTTGATTTGTCTCAGCGATTGAGTCTAATGGGACCGTGCAGTAACGCAATGACTTTTACATTTATGTCTTCTGGGATTCCTGTTGTTTATTATGGCCAGGAGCAATATTTCAGTGGAAATGCTGATCCAGTAAGCCTTCAAGTTCCACGATTCCCAGCAAGCTTACTCACAGCTGGGCTAGATGAACCGAGAGCCTCTATGGACGTCAAACTATGCGCAGACTGACGCATATAAACTGATAACCACCCTTAACAAGGTAACATAAAACGATCTCTCTATACCATTGCCATTGCTCAATACTTGACCAGTTCCGGAACTTCCTGGTGAACACAACCAACTGGGCCACTCAAGAGGCTCAGATCCTCACATCAGGCCCTCATGGGTTAGCCCTCATGAAAGGACCTGTGGTTAGCATTCTCACCAACATTGGATCACCTGTACGTGCCGTCGTCCATTTCAGCTCTCCCCACATCCTGATCCCCCAATCAGCCACAAAACAACACCCACATATCCGCGAACACTCCTTACCCATCAGCGACAGCCCTGATAAAGTATAACTTTTCATTCCTTCATTTCTATTTATACTCAAGCTCACTTTTTTTCTTCTTCTAGCGTCCTCACCTGTCAGCAATGGGCTGTCGGGGCAAAGGGAACAGTCGATGCCCAATATACCCTCGGCGGCGTTCCGACAATTCTCATTCCAAGCGACATGCTTAACGGCTCCGGCCTTTGCGGCAATGAGCTTCAAACGACGGCAAATAACGGTGGCAAAGCAGCTTCTCTCAACGCTGCGAGCAGTCTGTCACCCCTGCCAACCACCCTTTCGATGTTGTTATTCGGACTTATCTTTGTTCTTTTGGCGATCTGAGTTTGAAGGACGTCGCAGATGTATTGTTTCATTTAACAGTGATCAAAAGGATATCATTCATTTTCGTATTGGGGGGTGTTTTCGTTCTTGATTTTGTGTAAGGGGAGGCGGGTTTTAGGGAGAAGTTTCGTGTCTGCCATAATAATGTACAGGGTCAGGGGAGTCGAACACGGCGATAATTTTTCCTATGTACATATTGTACACATTGTATACCAATTACTAACGATCAAACCATGACATGGCTTCACTGAGTTTCCAGTCATTATTCCACACACTGACAAGAACGTTAGGTAACGCGGGACTTGACTTGCAAATGCACCATGACACTTACCCAGCACCTTCTATGCCACCTGCTCCGAAAGTATCCATCTTTTCCCCAACAACCAGCCAATCTGGAACTGCCACACCTGTGCGAAAGGGGAACAAGCGCACGGCTCGCTCTAACGAGGTTTGATCCGTATAGAGGATGAACATCATGCAGCTTGAGGGATCTTCTGATGGATGAGGATGGAGGAAAAGGGTAGCTGCAGTAATATGTGTAACAAACGGTGAGCCAAGACCGTGGAAGAGGTCACTATACGTACCTTGCCCAGGGTTATTGAATTTGTACTTGCCAACGAAAGTCGCTGAATCGTTGATGCTGACATCGGTTCTGGCGCGTTTCAGTACCTCCTTCGCGAAAGGCGAGAACGATGTCCCGATGAACAAGACGTTTCCGGTTGGCCAGGCGCAACTCCGTGTCCAGGATATAGCAACCTCCTCAGTGACGATCTCAGCATCGAGAGAATGATAAAGGTTGAGGACATGGGCTATTCTCAACGCAGCCGAGAGGTCCTGGCGATTTGACCGATCAGAGATCACGATGATCATTGGGCCATTCGTGGAGAGTATGCTTTGCATTCTGCCTTTCATTCCTTTTGGTGCCGATGTATGCGTCCCGCTTGCTAACGGTGACCTTGCCTTTGATTATGGTCAACATTTGTAATTTAGACGCCCATCCGAAATGAGGAATATTCACCTTCCACTCCCCAAGGCCTGATTGGTAAATCTGCAGAGGTACTGTGTCGACAATCTCATCATGGTCTGCAATCAAATGACCATTAACGTAGACCTCAAGGGCATCCGAAGGAACAGTAAAAGCATGAACGTTCGACGGAATGACGTCGTATTTGCAATTGCCAATTTTCCGAACATTCAACCTAGAGAGCCTGACCAACCCCAATTTGATTTTGTTCTTTTAATGTGGATGATTGTAACTCACCTCCCAGGAATATGAACTTCGTCGATGCCCCATCCATGGAGGGTACCGTTGATATGAGGAATGGTCACAGTCAACGTGAAATGGTCCGACGGAGGGTTCTCCAAATGAGAAGTGACTCTCTTCAAAAAAGCATCGACTTCCGCATTTTGGAAAACATGCGAATACCAGTGTCCCTCTCCCCGGTCCTCCTTGAGCCTTGTGAAAGATCAGTTCATGCATCTAGGCATCCCAACAAAATCTGGTCACTCAATGTCCGCTTGTGGGTACCATGTCTTCAAAGTTGCCGTAGCCTCCCGCGAATGGCGACACGGAACGTTTTCGTCGTCCCCGCTTCAGTTGGCTATGAGAAATGTCTGGTAGGATAATTCGGTTACTCACCCATGAATCGCTAGTACAGGCGTGTCAGCCAAATTGGACAAATGTAAATCGTTGTCATCTGGAGTAAGAGACGATTCAAGAATGGCCCTCAGGGCAGGGTCAATGAAATGGCCGCCCCTGGAACGATATTGTAAGACCTGTGGTTACTAGTCGAGCGCCGTGTGTATTACCTTGCAAGGGTCAATGGCACATATGCCTGTGATTTGATATACCCAGACGCTGGTACAGCTGCGCATGGTTTTTTGTTCATCACGGGCGAATTGATGCAAGGAAAAAGAGCAAACCTGCCAACACTTTGTCTGGATATCGCGAGGCAAGATACCACGCTCCCTGGCCACCGTTGGAGTGTCCTATTACAATCGCCCTCGAATTAACCACCAGGTTCCATGATGGCGGGAAAGCCTCAGTGCGAGATATTTCTGACAATGCTGTCAGAGAAGCCCAGGCGTCTAAGGCACTAGGACCATGCCAATCGAGTCCCTTCATAAAGTTTCACATTGAGTTTTGGATGACTGGTTTTGGATCGACCTACCCATGAAGTCCGGCCCACAGGCATAATCAACCATGAGTTCCAGCTTTTGGGAAGAGAATGCGCCCAAAAGTTTTGGGCGAAGATATCGACCCCAGCACCGTCTAGGAATTGCATGAGAGGGGGAAATCAAGGCAGTTATGTGCAATGAACTGACGAAGGGCTAATATGGGCACTCCCCCGAAACCTTCTGTCTCTTGGGGAGGTACCGCCAAAAAGGGGGTAGCCATAGAATTAGCGAAAAAGTAGGTTCCTTTTATGGGCTCTGACATCGAGGTTGACAATTTATGGTGAAGAATGGGTATGGAAATCGAGATTTCTTGGGATATTTTTTCAGACGACAGGGTAATTATTATGTTGAGATGTTCATCAAAGAAAGGCATCGACTGTTTGATAAGTATAGGTATACTTCTCGTCTGAGAAGGGGCAATGGTCAAATGATCTTTGACCTCTAAAGACACGCCCTGAAAAATATAGTTGGAATAAGTTTGGAGGTTCAATGTAGCGACAGAGGAAAACAGTCACTGGAATGGGGTCCTTCATTCTGACGTCCTTGACGGACCACCAGTGTGATAGACTCTGTAGACCAACTCCAATAGCATTCCCGAAAGCGTGGCCAGAGACAAAATCGCATGCCACGTCGCGAGATACCTGACGTATAAGCTCTGAACCAGTTTCTTGGAGTTGGACCTTGACCGTCAGCTTTTGAACAGGAATATCGCTGTGGTGAACGAGGGGGTCACCAAAAAGCCGAATCTATCACAGCTGATATCATTTATTGTCAAACATTACGGCACAAGGACGAGGTACCTCATAGTCTCCACTGATAAAGAGATCGTATTTTGTTGGCTCATCAAAAGATGGTACAGTAGGCAAGTCAACAACATGGGCATGAGCGCGTTCGATGTCATAAATATTTCCTGAATACCATCCAAGGGAGAAAGTAGAATCATTGTATGGCCGCAAGGCAAAATAAGAGCCCTGCTTTAGATCGACGAGAAGCCGCGGAGGTTCAGAATCGATTGTGTGAGATGGTGGGTAGACAGTAATAGATGTTCGGATAACGGCGTGATGTTGCAATGCAGCCCAGCCCTCAATTGCGCGCAAGTCTTTCCAACTGGAAAAAAAATTAACGTCAATTTTTCTACTGGACGAAATTATTGAGCAACTTGCCGTATAGTGGGGAATGCAATTTCCAGGTTGCCATCACTATCGGAGGAAGCCTGAGTCCAACTCACCAGTCCGCCGTCGGCATAAGAGGATGGCCAACGTTGATTGTAGTCGATTGGGTGCGATACTATATGGGAGGAGGATGAAGGTCATTGTAAGAGAGAGCGCGATGGATGCTGTAATTACAATTTAGGGGAAATGATGGAGGAAAGAAGTGTTGTTCCCTTGCATGTATGGGAAATGGACCAAGAACCTTGTTGTTTGCTTGAGGAACCGCAGAGACGAGGGATTACGGGCAGAAATTGACTTACATCCCAAGTCTGATCCAATTTCAAGGACCATTGGGAGATTGAGGGGCGGATGGGTTGTTGCATTAGTATTACTGTCGTTTGGTCGCGGTTCAACTCTATCCCAAGAGTCAAGGTCATGTTGTTCACAAGCCTTGGAAACAAACAAGTTTAATAAATTCCTACTTAAATCCAAGATCGGGAAGGTTTACAATCAGCATTCATCACTTCCAATCAACATGGCCAGCAGACAAGGAGGTAAACTCAAGCCACTCAAGGTGAGTTTGTCTAATGTGTTATGGGCGCCGAAATCTAAACAAGAGGCCAGGCACCAAAGAAAGAGAAGAAGGAAGAAAGCGAGGAAGATCTTGCCTTCAAGGCCAAGAAGAAGCAGGAAGAGGATGCTTTGAAGGCCGCACGAGAGAAGGGTAATGTCGCAGTCCACGTCTTGTCTCCTTGTATGTGCTAATGCCGTGTTGTATTTCCTCAGCCATGGGCAAGAGTAAGTCGATCGCGGTGCCTGACCGAGGTATAATTCACTGACATGGTGCACAGGCGGGCCTCTCCTTGGAGGCGGAATCAAGAAGTAAGTGGCTTTGCTGATATTTTAAGTGGACAGTAGAATATAATGAGTGGACATAGATCTGGCAAGAAATGAATAGTAAATGTAGTAGTTCCACTTGTTAATAGACGTTGAACGTGGTTTAAAATGGAATTTGCGTGTGTTTGTTTCAATTGTGCTGGATGGATGCAATGAACTTTACAAGCTCTCCACTCACCAACACCCACCCTTTCTTTTACAATTCAGCCCTATTCTCAAGTACTCATGCTGGGGTCTCTCCAGAATATACAGTCCAACCAACATCAGCAACAGTTACAGCAGCAGCAGCAGAACCAGCAGCTACAACCAGGCCAGCAAGGCGCAATACCTCCTCCGCCACCTCAGAACGGCCAGGACTTTACTCTCTCTAGCGTCCTTCACTACTTGCAGACAGAATGGAGAAGATATGAGCGCGATAGAAATGAGTGGGAAATCGAGCGCGCTGAAATGCGGGTGCGTCTTTTCACCACTCGCCGTCCTCCACTTGGCACTCACACAGTTGTAATTTAGGCACGTATCGCGCTTCTTGAGGGAGAAAGGAGGTCATTCGAGAATGTCAAGCTCGACCTTATGCGCCGTATCAAAATGCTTGAATATGCACTCCGCATGGAAAGGTGATTCTTTTGACCTCCTCCCATTGTCTCCATCCTGACCGCGACGAATGAGGTCAAAACAACTCTCCCAACCGGCCTCTCACTCTGCGACGGCCTCAAAACTCTCCAACTTGCAGTCAAATGCTGCTTCTCAAAAGGATGACTCCAACAGTCAAAAAGAAGAAAGCGGCGGAAGTTCGCCCAGGAGTGAAGGTCAGTTTTCGTATAAAGCACCCTCCTCAGCTTTCTAATTCTCCTGCAACTCGTTCTATGAAGATTCCCCTCTACCCGACTCGAGACTTCCAAATGGTGGATTATTGAATGGACCCAGTGGCAGGCCTAGTTCGTGGGGCACTACCAACTGGATGAATGCTGCTACAGGTGGAGCTGCTTCAGGACTTGGCAAGCCACCGTTAGGAAGAGATCCAAAGAGCAGAGCGAGGAGTCGGGATTATCTGAAACAGTGAGTTTCATGGTCGAGAGAGGTTTTTTTTTGTGTTCTGAGGCGACCTATTGTAGATGCCTCCAAGAAATTTCGTACCTTACATCCCCTCAAGCCATGAATCCTCTGCCTAATCGACCATTGCTCAACACACCATCAGCACCACTATCTCTCCCAAACATTCCTTCGTTCGACCAGATGGCATACAATGGCCGGCCGCGCAAAGTGTTACCGGAAGCAGGGAAGGAGTTTCCTCTATTAAACGGAATGGGTCCACTCAATGGCCCTCCACCAACTACGACATCAAATGGAACACCCCAATTGACATTGCTTGAACGAGGCAGTCATTTGAACTCAGGAATTGTGCCACCGCCCCCACCCCCACAACAACAATCACCTTTGACCCAGCTGGTGCCTCCGATTCCCACACAAACTCAGGAACCTACCAATGCATCGGATCCACAACCTGGTAAAGAACATACAGGGGAATCTGAAAATCGCCAGTTGACTGCGATCTTCCGACCGGACGAAGAGTTGAAAGAGAAGCTTAGACTTTCTCGCGAAGCTGCTGAAAAACTGAGGTTGAGCCAGGATTACCCGCAAGCAACGGGGGCGGAAACCTGGGAGAGACAACGAGAAGAAGACGAAGAATTGAAAGAAGAGGAAGGTGATGTCGACGACGAAGAGCCTTCTCTCATTGGTGATGGTGAAGGGAATAAGCTGTGGAAAGCCAAAAGGACGCTGAGAAAGTTGGTATCTTTACGAATCTAACATTGATGCAAGCTTAAACATTAACTATTCTGTATTAGCCATCTGGATGCTGTTCGGGCTCTTGCTTTTCATCCCACAGAACTGTGCCTTGCTACAGGAGGGGATGATCGCACCGTTAAAATATGGCGAATGGATGTCGCCAGTTTAGCTCAATCTGGGTAAGTGTTCTCTTCTATCATTTTGTTCCTTCTCCAACTCATGATTGATACAGCTCACGCGCCACGACCGAGGTCGAACCACAACTCACGCTCCGTGGACACTCAGCTGCAATTACGCGGTTGATTCACTCTCCTTCTAAGCAACTCTTGTATTCTGCGTCTTTGGATTCTTCGATCCGAGTCTGGGCACTACCCTCTTCATCACATACCACATACGCACCATACGACGAAACCCGGTCACGTGGAGAGTTAGTTGGACACACCGATGCAGTATGGGACCTTGCGCTTGTGAGAGACGAGAGCACGCTGATCAGCTGCGGTGCTGAAGGCGCTGTGAAGGTCTGGGATGTCAGTGGTCCTTCTGGTGGTGGTTCCCTCAAATTATCATGGGGATGGCATGGGGTAGAAAACCCTGACGAGATGCAAGAAAATCCTGATGCCCCTGGCGCCACCTCTGTCGAGGCCATCAAGACAGACTTGAAGAAAGTGGCTGTTGCTTATCAAAATGCTATCGTCAAAATCTTCGATATAGAGACTGGGAAGGAACTATCCAGGTTAGAGAGTGACATGAGCTACGGTAAGCTTTCCTATGTTTGTAATTTGTCGCACGTTTTCATTACTTTGGTCTCTAGATGGTACACCTGCAACCCAAATCAACCGAATAGTCTCGCATCCTACCATGTCCGTTCTCGTCACAGCTCACGAAGATAAATTTATCCGAATCTTCGATATCATCACCGGTATGTCATCTGGCATCGATCCGTCATCACTGAACTGAAAGCGGTATCTAAAGGTCAATGTACGCATTCCATGTTGGCACACCTCGATGGTGTCACATCATTATCCATCGATGCGTCCGGCTTTTCGCTGGTATCTGGAAGCCACGACTGTTCCGTGCGGTTTTGGGACCTGTTAGGCTCCCACTCCTGCGTCCAGGAGCTTACCACGCACCGCGAAAAGGCTCGGGAAGGCGTATTGGACGTGGAATTCCACCCTTCATTGCCGTTCATGGCAAGTGGTGGTGCAGACGGTGTTGTAAAATTGTATGCTTCATCATAACCTTTGTATAATTTTCGCTTGGGCATATTCCTCCTAGATTCATACATACCATATTTTCCCGGGTTTTCACTTTTCGTTTTCTTTTTTTTTATTGCATGTCTATCGCTAAGTACGTTAAACTGTACATCTTTGACGTTGTTGGGACGAGTACTTTATACCTTATCATCCATTGCGTATTGGACCATCATTATGATGAAACATCATGATAATTGATACCAAGAACACATGAGTACAAAAGTTAAAACTAGAGCTACATCAGTTGGGTTATGCCTAGATATACAGATGAGAATCCTGAAAATGCGAGAATACTATGATACAGATGACATTATGTCGTTAAATGGCTATAAAACATTATTAGCGTACCGCAACGCTGAACAAAGTGCAAACATACCAATCCGATTTCCTGGCTCCACGGCTAGGACTTGAGCCCCAAGTCCTCTCTCTTCGACTATACGTTTGACTTGTTGAACGATAATCTCACGTAAAGGTTGATTTAAATCTCCAGTCAAATCGTCTTTGCAATGGATGATGAATATTCGAACACCAGCCAGAGCGCCTTTGAGTTCTTCGGAAGTCAAGGAGTTCCGCTTCTGTTTCTTCCGTACGGGCCTTCGCCGAGATTCATTATGTTGACTGGTCAGTTTGAATTTCACGACTTCAGCCGCAAGGGCCGCAAGCTCATTTCCGAGATGCTCTGGGGTAAGATGGCCAAAGAGGAGTTCGTCCTTGCGGCCCGAAGGCCATGAACATTCAATGAAGATTGAGGAGAGGATGTGTGGAATCTTGGGAGCAGCTGCGCGCCAGACATTGATGGTTTGTGGTTTGTCTGTGATGGAGTCAGGCTCGACATCTCCGAAAAAGAGAAATTCGCGTAGAGAAGGTTCGTGTCGAATAAAAAACGCGGTAGAGGTATGTTGGCCAAGTGCGTTACGCCCATGATTTATAGGGAAAGCGCGAACAGCTATGCTCGGGGAGACAGCCTTGTATTTTTCGTCAGGTGTTAACCTTTAAGAGGCAATTAGGTTAGGAACATAAATTAATACATAGACCTAATGAAACTTACGCAGAATACAAAAGCTTGAACTGATCGTCATCTTCCTTCCAGGATGCGAGATTAGGCCAGATGCGATCCGAGAATACAAGTTCTAAATCCAGTAACGTTTGCTTGAGCGCATAAACACGCTTCCTGCGTCCTCGAAAAGAACCCGCTGAGACTACGAGACTGTTGATGTGATCGAGATGGGCATGAGTTAGTAAAAAGCATCTGTGGATAGCGGTAAGATAAATACGGCAAAGAGAGATATGAGTTCCTCACTGTACAAAAGAGTAGATATCTGCAGCTGAGTGTATCTTATTGATGCCTTCTTCCTCTGGAACCTTGGTAGGACTTTGGAAGATATGGGGATCCTTCCGTAGGAGTTGGGAAAGCGTGCCCTGCCCCGAACCTAAAAAGGTTAAAACGATGTATTCAAGATGGAGTAAAAAAGACGGCCTCACCTGCCTCTAGGGCTACAATACCATCTTCCCATGCTGCGTCGTGTGGTTTAACGAGATATCTGAGCCGAGAAGGTAAAGTGAGTCGCTATGTCAAGTACTGGAAGCAAAAATGAATACGCGGAAAGATTGGTTTCGTCGGGGCCACCACCAGCACCGACGACGACGAAGTCAAAGGATACTGGAGAGGCAGGAGAGGAGCCGGGACTGGGGAGCATGGAAGGAAGTGAAGGAAGTTGAATTGAACATGTTCCCACTCATAAGGGGGAGCAGCACAAATCGAACCAAATTGAGCCAAATGCGCAGAGTCATTTCATCTCAGAGCATGTCTGTCTCCTTGTAGAGAAATACTTACACAGCCCGACATATGGAGACACCCTGCGAGCGACGAAGAGACGACGGGGGAGGGGCCAGGGGACATTGTCGATGGCTATAAATGGCTCAACCTACGATCTCTTTGGGTAGCCGTGTTTGTTCATCCGACCATCTCAATGTCCACCACTAACATCAACTCTGCAGAGCAAATCACGAAAACCAACCAGCGCCTCTTTGACAAATATGCCTCTGTCTTCACGAGCCCTGAATCCACCGAGGACTTTGTCGTCCACGCCCAGAAACTAGCCGACTGGCTCAGCGATTTCAAAGCTTATTATCACGCTGCTCGGCCACAAGTGTGTATCTCCTCTTGTTCAGCAAGCCAAATGTCTTAGACCTGTCCCCAGATAGTCAAGTTACTTCTGGTCCAAACAAGATCTCTTTGTTCAGCAATACTGTCATTCTGATCTCGTCCTCCCTGATAGACCGCCCATAAAACCATTTGCACATCCTTGAATGTTGCTCCAACCTCGTTCCATGTTTCGCAATACCCGCACGATGTTAAAGTTCAGGCGTATGCCAATCTAGTCAGAACTGTGGAACCCTTCAAGAACTATTTTCAGCAACACCCTGGTTCGTTTGGTTAGTTTATGTCGTTATCAAGGCCATAGATTCACTGATGATATTCCCCAGCCCATATTCAGTTTTTGATGTCAACAATACAGAGCCCGCCTCACCCATTTGTTATACCCAATCAGTATGAAGACAATGTCTATCTGGAGAGAATGATGTCAAAATCTGATCAGATATTTGCAGGTCGACTGCAGCAGTGAACCAACAGCATCTCAACAGTGGTCCTTCTAATTCTGGGATCCCGGCACCCACACCAATAGAACATGATCCTGAAGGTAATGTTTACAGACAGTTTTCTTGGTAATTGGTGTACTCATATTTGATTCAGTGGTAATCATTGACAAGCCCCCTGTAAGTTGCTGTCAAAAGGCATTGTATATCCATGCTGACTGATATCTTCTCCAGAATTTCCAAGACAGGCCCGCCAAAAAAGATGCTCAGTCTGTTCCCGGCCCAACCATGAATCCAAATGCCACAGTAAAGTCAACGAGGCCTAAAGTCAAGAAAAGGAAGACAATCGATTTCAACCTTCTTGTGGAAGAAGACATAAAAGGACTTCAAGAAAAAAAGGCAGCACTACCTTCTGGTCTTCAACCCGATGAAGGAAATGCTATGGACAGTGCTTTTTCGACTTCGACAATGCAGGATGCATTGGTATCTGTACAAGGCCCAGAACCCACAACCACAACCCTTGTTGATGATATAGATCGCAAAGAAGACCAGCTCACTCGTTTTGACCCCACCTCTGTCGTGTCTCAACCTCTATCATCTGAGCTTCAACTTCTACCAGAACCTCAGCTGTTTTCGGATTCTCAGCCATTACCAGAGCCTGAGCCTCTACCGGGTTCTCAGCCTCTACCAGATTCTCAGTCCCTACCAGATTCTCTAGGACCTCAGCTCCAGCCTCAGAATCTACGGGAATCTCAGCCTCTGGCAGAATATCAGCATCCACCAGAGCCTCAGCCTCTACCGAAGCCCCAGCTCCCATTAGAGATTCAACATCCATTAGAGTCTCATCAACCATTAGAATCCTATCCGCCATCAGAGCCGTGTCCGCCGTCAAAGTCTCATTTACCATTAGAGTCCCATCCACCATCAGAACTTTTGCACTCAGAATCCCCACCAGGTAAGTTCGATATACATATTGCGACATCGTGCTGATAGGCTTTGCAATCTCAGAAAAGTTTGGACCCTCTATTCACATTGTGGCAAGACAAGATGGATTAGCATACCAAGGCCGAATGACTGTTTGTTTCAACGTCTCGGATTCTACTTACGCCAAGATCTCAAACTGGGTAAAAGTAAATCGTGACCCAAATGAGTGAGTTTTACACCAAACATCATTTTAAAACCTCGTCATTCAATGTATGATCACAGAATTATCCCCATAAATTCTTGCATTTGCTTTTCATTTGGTTGTTATTTGACCTCCGACTTGAAGAAAAACCCGGACGACACGGCACTTGAGAATCAAGTCAGGTCAACATCCACAACATGGCCCCCAGCTGGTTCTCTTTCAATGAAAGTACAGTTCAAAGGCAGTGAAGAAAGCATCCCACTTTCTCCTCCTATCAAGGTTTGTTTTCCAGCCTGTCCTGATGTTCCACTGCAACTTTCACTAACGAGCCTGGTGCTAGGTAACCCCAAATGCCCTTGTGGATATGTGTCCATTCATCATTTGCGGAGAAAACTCAATCGATATCGCTCAGAAAGAAGACTTGAGCCAGTATACATTTGTTCTCTATGTTCATTGGCCAAGCGCCGAACAGCTAGCACAAGTCAGGCAGAACCGGAAGAAAGAACAAGACTGGAAAAAATGGATGTTGGAAGTAACAAGGCCCCTGAAGGTTCCGTCTGTAGACTATCGGCAGGCCGTTTAGTTGGTTGAATACTAGTACAAAGGGTTTATGGGTATCTCAAGAATTGAAACCTGTTCAATACCGATGTTTTTTTGGGAAAGAAAACAAAATGTGTATTCGCGAGTCATTAGTTCTGAATGCACTTTACATAAGCATATAAAGAAACGAAGGTGGGAGGAAATTCCATCATAGATTGTCCTGGTTAACTGAAGGAGAGTGGAACGATATCAAAAAGGAGGGTAGAGTGTGCGGTTTGAGGCCATTATTGACCAAGCAAACTGTTGAGAGCTTTTTGGACATCATATCCATATTTCTCGAGGGCGACAACGGCTTGGGAGCGACTGAATCCCATCGCCGTCAATTGTTTGACAGCTTCCACATCGTCATCGCTGGCGGGCGTTGCTATCCGTTGTGGCTCCTCAATTGGAGGTGAGAGGTGGGTTGAAGGCGTTGGGAGTGGTTCTGAATGCTTCTTTTTCTTGCCAAATGGCAGACGGATCTAAAACGGGATGTAAGTTCCAGAAAATTATCTGATCTTACAAGTAGCTTACACTTAATTTAGAATGACGAGGAGCAGGTTCCTTTGGTTTTTCATGTGCATCTTTAGAGGAAGACGAGGAAAGGCGAGGTTTGGGAGAAACAATGCGAGGAGGTGGTGATCTCTCCCGGGGCGGAGGGGATGCCACTTGGGCTGCCTTTGGGGAGGGAGCAACAGGCTTAGGGGAGGCAGGAACAGGCGAGGCGGTATACGACCTGGGCACGGCTGGTTCAGCAGTAGTCACGACGGCCGGTGACGAAGAAACAGTTGTGTCCTCTATCTTAGAAGAATTCGCAGAATCAAAACCTGAGAATGCCGAGTCGAAAGATGTCTCAAACTTGGGGACGTTGTTGACTACAACTGTCGATGGTTGGGATGTCACAGCTGATTGGGAAGGGCCACCGAAGGTTGATCCAAAAGCATCATCGAAAGCGGACACTTTAGACGCCTCCGTGGTCTCGATTGGGGGAAACCCTGCGTTCTTCGAAGCAGAAGAAAAGTCAAAGTTGTCATCAAACGCGGTATCAAAAGAAAATGTTGCAGCAGCAGCAGGTCCGCTCGAAGCGGGCAGCTTTCCGAGGGCCTGATCGAATTCGTTTACACCGGCGACCTCTGGCTTAACTTCGACATGCTGATTGGAAGATTGATCGGCGAGGTTTGTCGACGTATTAACAGCGGTGCCATTTGTGCTTTCAAAGGTATCGTCGAAAGTGTTATTGAAAGCATTGTCGAATTTATGCTCTTTGGAATCGTCAGTTCCAAAGACGTCATCGAAAGAAACGTCGTTGGCTGGCGCAACAACTTCAGGTTCTTTCTTCTCAGCTGCTACGATTGGAGCCTTTCCATTAGCCGTCACCCTTGCACCCAGAGGAACATCGTCGTCGCTATCTTCATCCGAGTCAGATTCGTCGACATCCAACTCATGGAGACGAGCATTGAGATCCGTTTCGTTTTTGTCTGGAGTCGAGTTAGCGACCTGGTTCAGGGAGATCGGAGGGGGAGGAGAAATATTCTCAAGTGGTGGGAATTGATCAAGCTCCTTCGCATTTGCATCACCTGCACTTGTAGGGGGCGTCACAAAGTACTCCGTTCCGACAGCGGTTCCTGGAGAGAGCATAGAATCGAAAGCATTGTGTGATGCGGAATCGTCCTCCAGATATGACAATTCAGTAGGTTGGTCCTCAGTTTTCGCCGGAAGGCCTTCAATAGGTTTTGAAGGTTCTTGGTTGATTTCCGTTGAAAGTGTGGTCACACCAGTCGAATTGTTATTAGTGGTAGCAGAGATAGAAGGAGAAGAGAGGATTGAGCTGGCAAGCGGTTGGAACGGAGACGGTGAACGAAGGCTGGAAGTGGTGGAAGTCATTGCAAGGCGTTCAAAAGGATTGTTACTCTTGACCGATTGCGGTGAAAGTTCAGGAGAAACAGGAAGAGAAGCAGGAAGAGGTTGAGCGATGGCAAAGGCAAGTGAATCCACCGTAGGGACGGGGCTTGCAGCCTTTGCTTCAGTGTTGGACGCGATGCTCGCGATCTCTGCTTCTACGCTGGCAATTTGGGTTTCAACGGCCTCCTTCTCCGTGGTCAAGGATGTCAATTCCGCGACCGCTTCTTCATGCTCTTTCTCAGCTTTGGCCTTTTCGCTTTCTTTTGTGCTCAGCTGCTTGCGAGCGATAGCTAGCAAACCCTTCTGCTGCTTGGCCTCTTTCTTCAGCTTTTCGACATCGGCCTTCAAAGCTTCCGCTTGTTGACCCGCATCAACCATGCGCCTGTGGAGATCTCTAGCCTCCTCTTTGTCGCGTAAAAAGGCGCCTTCGATCTCTGCCTTTTCAACACGAATGGCGCTAAGGTCACTTTCTGCCCTGATCAATTCTTCTCTGGCTTTTTGGATGTCAGCTACCTGAGTTGCTCGCCGTTCTTTAAAAGTCGCAAGTAAGGTGGTTTCGGTCTCATAAGCTGCCTTGGCGGATGAGAGTTGGGTCTGAATGGTCGAAAGCTGTGCTGCCTGATTGGAGAGAGTTTGCTCCAAAGCTGACCGCTCTTGTTGTGCCGACGCCAATGATTTATTCGTTGACTGCAACTGGTTTTTCAAGTTGCCGATTTCGGCGGATTGGTCTTGAAGAGGAGGTGTTGTATGGAAATCATCATCACTCAACAGGTCTCGATTAGGGGCTGGAACAATGAGATTAGATGAGATTTGACTTCGAGTAGAACAACATACATGGATTGAATGGAGCAGATGAAAATGGGTCAGACTCAACCTGAGGAGCCAAAGGAACCTGCCTGGAAGCAGGAGCTGCTTGAAGGGTGCCCGTGTATTGGGCTTGGATATTGGGAGGTGGAGAGAAGTTTGATGTTTGCGCAGCGGCCGAGGCGGGAGGGGTATCATCAAATGAAAATAAGTCAACAGCAGGCTCCTGGGGCTGTTGCGTTTGGGTAGCAGGCGAAAACGGAGATCCGCTGTTGAGGGCAGAGCGTGCTGAAGGTGGAACTAATGATGGAGGTAGAATGGCGGGAATTTCTTTCCCAGCCAACTTTTCCTGGATAAGATGCATGGCTACCGCGAAGCCGTCTCTGGTTAGACGGCCGTCGTTGTTGATATCTGCAAGGTCCCTACGAGAGACGTTATATGAGTGGGTATCGCGAACATAAAAATAGGGACCTACCAAACTTGGGCCAATACTTCTCCGGGTAAATTGGACTTCAACATAAATGGGACGGCCACTTCTCCTTCGATGTAACCTTTCTGTTGCGCATCCAAAATTCGGAAATGACGATCGGAAGCAGCCTTCTCTGTCGGTGTCACATCCCAGTCAGGAGCGCGGCTATTATTTTGACCAGTTGGAGAAGGGCGCGCTGGAAGTGTAGGAGCCTTGAACGCGCCGCCTGTGTAATTGGGCTGCAGCATTTGACTTTGGCCGGTATGTTGTGGGGGAAACGCGCTGCCGACGGGGCTGAAGGATCCGCTGTTCCCGGTCATATGCGATCGAACGGAACCATTGTTAGTAGATCCTCCAGCTTGCTGATACAAGCCTGGGGGAAGGGTAGTTGGAATGAAAGATATCTTTCCCGTCATCACTCCTTGAATGAAATACATTCCAAGAGCGAAGTCAGTCGAATCCAACGCGCCTCTATCCTGTGTGTCAGCCAAATTCCTGTGGGGGGAAACTTGAGGATAACATGGCAGACTATCGCAGGAGAGTAGATATACCATATTTGCGATAGTTGGTCGTTCGAAAGCTTCGACTTGACAAAGATATCCCGTGCCTTGTCCCCTACAAACGCCGAAATGATCAGATTTCAAAAAGAGACTTCAAGTGAAGGAGAAGACAGACCGCTAAGAAGTCCATTTGCGGGGGCGTTTTTGAGGAACATATTTTGGAATTTGAGCTTGTCCTGTTGTGTCAATGGAGGAAATGCTGAAGGCGGGGGAGACTTGGACAGCGAGGTTCCTGTCATTTGACTAGGGACAGTATTAACTCCTTCTATGACAGCCAAAGGTCCAGCTGAGGTGGTAGACAGCAATAATAAGACTAGAGCGATAATAGAAAGCTGCTAAGTGGGGGGCCTGACCTTTGTTAAGCAACGCCTGGGTTATCTTCTCTCCCTTCTGTGCCCAACCAATTAAACGAACGGCCATGGCGACACCTTTCTTGGGAAGCCAGCCCTTATTTTCTTCGTCTGAGATGTTCCATATTTCACCGAGGACGGTTGGAGGTAACTTGGCTCCTCCGAACACCCTGACGGCAACGTCACCAGTGAGAACACCTAGTTTCTGGGGATCTGAGCTTGCAAATATCTGGTTGACGACAGAAAGCTCAGCAGGGGTTGGTGAGAAGTTGGCGGACATGGTGTCCTGAAGAGAAATAGACTTTCGGAGGGAGGTGGACCGTGACGGGAGACGGGGAAGAGTACTACAACGGGGCCCTTCTCCAACAAACACTTGGCATCTCTTGATTAAACCTGCTGACTAAGCGTCCCCAGTGCGCGTCTCACGTGACCTATTCACCTTCACTTGAGCCTCGCGGTTCAACTTGAACTTGAACTCGAACTCTCGCTTTCTACCTCTCTTAATATCCTTCCTACATATCTACTATGGAACACCTCACAACCTCTCCTGTACCGACCCATTCTGCCTCAAAGCCCACAGTCACCGCTTCATCCCAACAAGTGGCGGGAAGTGTGGCCAAGAGGTTCATTCATTGTTTTGCCCCTTGTTTTTCGTGTGCTAAGCTCTCTTTTTTTCCACAGGCTCAGTAACGAACTAATGACTCTCATGGTAAGTCGGTTCTCTTTTCTTGTTAGCCTTGTGCTCGCTCTAACGCTTGCAACAGATGTCGTCCTCCCCGGGCATAGTATGCCTCTCAATTCCTTCTGCGAGTCTTTCAAAACTTAACTCGTGTCATCTAGTCCGCTTTTCCAAAACACGATGGTAATCTCTTCGAGTGGGTCGGCACAATAGAAGGACCCGCCGAGACAGTCAGTCCCTTCTTCTTTCCCCATCTGAATCAGACCAGTTGCTTACCCTGAATATGATGGTCAGGTTTATGCAGGCCTCACGTTCAAAATTTCCATCTCATTCCCTTCCAACTACCCATATGTCGCTCCTACCATCAAGTTTGATACACCGTGTTATCATCCGAATGTCGACATCACTGGGGGCGCAATCTGTCTAGATATTCTCCAGGTTAATTTATTCCATTTGTCCCGAAACAGAACGATTTTCATTAACATCTCGCTTAAGGACAAATGGTCAGCTGTTTACAGTGTGCAAACCATCTTGCTCTCGCTTCAGTCTTTGCTCGGGGGTAAGTCCCCCGGACCCAACGTGTATTAACGGCAGTGCTGATTCAAAATTAAAGAACCAAACAACGCCTCTCCTCTGAATCCGGACGCGGCGGCTTTGTGGAACAACCCGACCGGTATGTACATAGATAGGCCCTGATGGCTAGTTTTGGGTGATCGTTTTACTGATGATACACGGGGAATGTACAGCCTTTAAGACGCAACTCATGAGATACTACCGTCCAGTCAACGATTCTTCTTGAACGCTGTAGCACTTGTACCATAGATAGTCATGATTCATGTTTTTTTTTTTCAATGCATTTTCCGTTTGGATCAAGTGGATCGCTGCAAACTTGTTTTGGATGTGTGCAAGCTGCAAGGGCTGATGGGGTGATGTTGGTTGGCAAGTGGCAACCGCCTTGGCGGAGCAAATACGGTACGGGGAAGAGCGGCAGTGCAGCGACCCATTCCTATACATAAAGCTTCACCCTCTGACATTTCTTTTCTTGAAGAGGTGCTTTGATAGTCCTCTCAAGTCGTATAATACCGACATCTTCAACATCATCACTCACGAGCGCTGGTTGCTCTACAAACGTGGTAGGATGATAGATTGACAAGTAACGACTGACAGACGGCTGATTGAACTTGATTGCAGATGGCTCGACGCTCACCACCCTCATCTCTGCGTTTATCACCGGGGCCAACGCCTCCCAGAAGGTCAGACCAGACCGTCATTGTGCAAATAAGAGGCTGACGGGTTAGATAGCACACCGAAGCACAGGATGCCATCGCTGCCACAGCCGACATTGAAAAGACCGAGTGAAGGCAGTGTTGTTGTTGTGGAGGCTCGAGGACGGACAGGGGTGCAAGGAGGATACGTGCTGGCGTCGCCCAAGGCGATCCGGGGACCCTGGGACCATTCTGGGAGCATTTCTGTGGATGTAGACGTAGATAGGCTGCTGCAGCCACTGTCGAGGGCGTTGATTGTGCTGAGAGGTTGATAATAATAATTTTGCCTCGTGACAAATAAGCAAGCAAAGCAAGGGACAACACTGACAGTCGCCCTTAACTTTATTCTCTCTCTTTCTTTTCGCCATCCATGTCCAATTCTCCCCCCGATATCTCTTCTCTTACTCTTAATTCAAGAGCCTCTCAACAACGTCTTCATGACACTTATGATTACGAAGGAAACAACGCCAACAGGTCCCCATTCCATTTTGCGACTACCCAGGGTCTCCAGCAGTCCCCCTACAATGCCCTCAATAGCATCGCCCAGACCCCTCTGAAGAGCAGGCCCCTTCGTAGTGCTCTGCCCACTGTCCGTTTTTCTTTTTCGATTTCTTCCGATCCTTCTCCTCATCTCGTTTTTAGCAATGGCTCGATAATAATTCTTCCGATAGTCGCTCTCTCTCCCCCAACAACAACTCGGATTTCTCGTCCGGCGGTGGCTCTCCCCCTCTCGGTCATCCCACCCCTGTCGTGCCCACCACTCCTGGCACTGGCACTGGCAATCCAGACGATGATATTATCCCCACAGCCATTGTTATTAAAAACATCCCGTTCAATGTTAAACGTGAGACCCTCCTTGATATCATCGTGAGTCATCTTTTTTCTTTTCCATCTCTTCTCTCTCTCTCTCTGCTTTCCCAGATCGCCTGATGTTTTCTCTCTAGGCATCCTTGTCTATTCCAACCCCTTACGCCTTCAACTACCATCTCGATCAACAGGGTTCTTTCCGTGGCCTGGCCTTTGCTAACTTCCGTCAGGCTGCTGATGCTGACGCCGTCGTCGTGGCTCTCAATGGATTTGACGTCCAAGGTCGCAAGTTGCGGGTAGAATACAAGAAGGTTTTGCAAGCAGGCGAAAAAGAGCGAATTGAACGAGAAAAGGCTATTCGTAGGATGCGTTCTATGCAGCTGGAGAAGGAACAGACTGCTCCAAACCAAATCTACGAAGATTATGGTTCTGTTCTCTCCAGCTCCGCTCTGTCTTCCTCTTTCAATGCCCAGCGGTCCTTTTCTTCGGGCTCATACCCTCAGCAATATTCTCCCCCAGGCATCACCGCCATGCCTACTCCAACGTTCTCGATGCCACTCGCAACTGCCCCTGCCGTTCCTTCTCAACCACCCCCTCCGGCAACTCCCAGTGTATCCGAGAAGGCCTCTTCTAATGAGCTTGACCTCAATGACCCATCGACCCTGGAAATATATTCAAGGATCCTGCTCTTCAAAGATGACAGGATGCGCGATGAACTTGCATTCTCCCGAACACTGTCTCCCAAGCAGAGACGAGTGGTGCACTTGATTGCACAGAAACTTGGTGTATATCACTATTCCGTCGGTGAAGGAGATGAACGCTACGCTGTCGTAACAAGAATTGATCCACAAAGGGTAAGCGGTTTGTCTATTCCTTCCCCTGACCTGACTGAAATCCACCGCCTTTAGCAACAGCAGCAGCAGCAGCAACCACGTCAACCCCACACTCTTTCTCGTGCCCCTTCTGCGTATCTGACGCCAGTCAGCCCCACAACCACATTCAATTCGCTCCGTGTCAAGAAATCCATGCCCGACATGAAAACTCTTCATCAACAGGCACCACGATTGAACTCTCGTTCCTCGAACGGAAATATCCGCGAAGGGTATGCCACCATCTCCTCTCCATCGCGAAGGACCTCTACAGGTCCCTTCGGGTCTCTCTTTTCTAACGGCATCAGTCCATTCGGTGGATCTATTCCTCCGGTCCCAAGTCTCCCTTCGTCTTTGGTCTCTGCCACACTGAATGGCCAGACTCATGAAAACCCTGGTGGCGGTGTGGTGCGCCAACCCCGCGGGCCCGGCATTGGTGGATTTGGAAGGCGTGACAGCAGGATAGGGGTCACAGAATCCCAACTCTCTGCTCGAGGTGGGCTTGATGCTCAAACTTACGAACCACTGGAAATCTGATGAGTGTGTCAGTCCGCTCTGATAGTCTTACAGGTGATGATGGACGAAGTGGCGCCTAGTTTGCGTACTCGTGCAGATGTTGGACTTACTGCTGGCCTTTGACGTCGTCAAAAGTTTCCCCTTTTAATTGCTTTCTTCCTATCGATGTTTTTTTGGTATATATTTATGTATACTGGCCCACCGTTCCCTTCACCGCTACCTTCTTTACGATTTTTTCTCCCACAACCCACAAGAAAAGGCATCCGGAATCATGCAGCAATATTTCTCCTCACATTTACTATCTATCATACTCCCGAATGCGTTTTTAAATCTATGTTTCTTTTCTCCGTTATTCTTGGGCTGAATTTGACGAAACTCCTGTCTCGTACACACGTAGTCCTCCTTGTACGACGATCGATCTTTTAGATTTCTCTTTTCTTGTAAATACAATGCTCATAGGCTATGAGCGATCTATTTTCTTTTTTCGTCGATATCAGATTTACTAAGCATTCTCTTTGCGTATGTCCATGACTTGGTGGTCCTTGGAAAAAAGGTCCAAGGGTAAAGCTGAAATGGGAAAATATTTCCACATGGGTCATTTGACTGAAAAGGCAACTCAAATTTATTTCAAGATTACTCTCCGTGTTTTGAACGCGTTTTGGTCCGCTGAGTAACTGACTCTGTTTGCTAGGGCTCATCACCTTGACCTTCCGCAAAGCCATTGTGCGAATACTTCAACGGGATGTCCACGGTCATCGTTCATGCCGCGGTTTTCGCTGCTGGTGCGCTCTTGGGTGGAGGTATTGCAACAGTGCTGTCCAAAAAGCAGTCCACCCTTCCGCCCTCGCCTCCTCCTCAAACGGTCCCACCTCGTCTTCTTCCGCCACCTGTTATCGGCCTCGATACCACTGGCAAGGCGACGATATCTCAAGAGCTAACGGTCGCTTCCAGCCTTCCTGTCCAGCTCAAATACGGACACCCAGGTTGGTCAAATCACTCCACAGGCTTCAATACAGTCATTTCATCTCGATATTTCTAGGACCCGTGTCTGACCTTCTCATCAGAAAGGCCTACGTTGCCGGGTATGACAGGCGTTTGCGTCACCCAGCTTGGGTAAAGAACATCCAACAGTTCATGTCATGTATTTGACACTTGTTTTCTCCGCAGACAGCTGAACACCTCACCCGTGCCTCTCTGAGCAAGCCCACGGGAGAACCATCCGGTGACCGAGCCAACTCGAAATTTATTGAAGATGAATCGTTGCCAGCGATGTTCCGCGCACGCCTTCAGGATTATTTCAGGAGTGGATATGATCGTGGTCATATGTGAGAAATGCAATTCATATCCTTTTTCATGTAATTTATTGAACAAATTACAGGGTTCCTGCAGCAGATGCGAAGTTTTCACAGGTATGAATGAACTCCGTTGACCTCGTTTGAACATTCAGTCGATAATTCATTTCAGGAAGCTATGGACGAGACTTTCCTTCTTTCAAATATGGCCCCTCAAGTCGGAGATGGATTCAATAGACATTGTAAGGAAGGTTGCTGAATATTTCAAGGATAGTACTTACTTGTCGACAGATTGGGCATACCTTGAAGAATGGTGTCGCCGCCTTACAGGAAGTTTCCAAGACGTGTATGTCTTTACAGTTCCCTTATATCTCCCCCGACAAGAAGCAGATGGAAAATGGCGAATCGTAAGCGGTCAAAGTTATATGCAACGCGTCGTTAATTTTCTTATGATTATCGCAAGACACATGAAGTCATCGGTTCTCCACCAAGCGTATCAGTACCTACCCACTTTGCAAAAGTGGTCCTGACGACAAAACCGAAATCTCCATCTACACCCGATATCATGGAGCTAGCAAGTGGTGCTTTTGTTCTGCCCAATGCCATTATCCCGGATGATGCTCGCCTGGAAAGCTTTGTAGTACCTGGTAGGCCTGTTTCGTCTTTTGGCATTTTCCAAACGTGTTTCTGACAAAATGAATCAAAGTGGAAGCGGTTGAACGAGCGGCAGGCCTCAGTCTATTCTCAGAAAGCGTTAAAGCAAACTCCAAGCATATTTGCCAATCGACCAAATGCGAGGTTGTCGTGCGCAGATTCGATGAAGCACAAAAGAAAGGCCGCAAGGCCATCGCAGCTCCGAAGTAGAGGCAGGGATAAAGATTAGGCATTAATTAATGGATATACAATTGGTCAAAAATCTGATAGGATATCTCCAACGCTGTCCCAGTAATGTTTTTCAACTCGTGGCTGGATCTCCTCCTTTGTTAGCCAGGCAAACCCTTTGATGTGTTCCCCTTCTGGCGCTACTTGGCCTGCCATGATATGAGCCTTGAAGAAAAACACGACGTTCTACGAGAAAGATCACATATGTTATTTTTTTGAGATAAATAATTTGGTAAACTGTGACCCACTTGAAGTGAATCTGAAGGTTGCGCTTCAGGTTTGTATACTCCGATGGGAGCTCTTCCAACAACCCAAGTGTCCATTTTGTCCCCGCACTCCGCGAGGAGGTCCTCCTGCGCGGCCTTAATAATGAAGTATTAGAAACGCAAACAAATCCCTCTAAATGGTAGATTACCTGATGAAGAAGTTGACCCTTTTCGACCCCTCCCTGAGGGAAACGCCATACATCCTTTCCATTCTCAGATGTGTGAAGTAGCAGATACAAATTTCGTTGTCCCCTCCGGTCAAGACTTGTGTGGTCTTCGGATACATCGGCCTGGTGGATGCGGGGCATCAATTCTTCACCTTCACCTTCCTGCTGGGCCAGTTGCTCGACAGCGGCAATATTCGCGAGTCTTTTCTCCTCGCTGATATCCTCTTTCTCGAGGAATGCAGGACCGAACGCCAGACGTTCTCTCTTTCGCTCCTCCATGTTGAATCTCGTTTCCAGTAATGTGCCCTGCTTGAAGTAAAAGTCATGAGGAAATGGGTTATGGAGGGCGCGTCGTATCCGGGCTTGGTAGGAATAGTAAGCCTTTTCGAATTGGGTCGGTGTCCGTGTAAGAATGGGAGCACGGTTGAGGATTATCGCTGTTGATATTTTGTGCTTTGGCTGTTTCTTGAGACCGGCTGAGGAGGAAGGTTGTTCGGAGTTGACGGGAGGTACTTCAGAGGCAAAAGCGCGCCGAAATGAAGGGCCAACTAGAAGCAGCAGTTATAGAAATGGACACGAAGAAGAAAGACTGTTGAATACCTTTGGCGCATCTTGAAGATAATCTTGGGAGCATTGCAGAAACAGACAACTTGAAGTCAAGCGTGTTCCGTTCACCCAAAGTCCTTCTCGTCAAAAATTGTGGTCATGTGATATGGACCGTCATTTCGGGAAAGGCGCGACAATGTCCTTCATCGAGTGTTACTTATAACCCCTGCCTGTCTTTCCCTGAATAATGTCGATATCCCTACTATCGAGCGCGTACCTGGATGAGAACTCTGCTAGGATCAGGTCGAAACTAGTTCCATGGGAGGTCATACAGCCATTCCTCTAACTGCGCATCCCTCGGCTCATATTGAAGAATCTAGGGTTATCAACGAGCCGAGCTCATAACGCTCGATGAACTCGCTGCCCTCAAGAAGGTTGACCGCCAACCGAAAGCAAAATGCGAATCTGTTCTTCTTTCCGAGGGCAAAGCATATGCTCTGTTGTATCTCAGTCTCCTCAAGAAGTTGCAACGAGTCGATACTATGCAATCTCTCCTAACTCTGATCACAGATGCATTACAAGGTAGGCCGCCTTGCATCCTGTGTTTGGAGTCTCTCACCTACTATTTCCAAGATCATGATGAAAGGATCCCACTCTTCCTGGAAGCAAGCCAGACTGATCCAGATCTTCCTTATGCGCCACTACTTCGGTGTGTCCATACCTTCACCGAAACGCCTGCCAACTCTTATATACCACAGGGCCCTCGAAGCTCAGGATGAATTCGTGCAACTAAAAACAGCTCAAATCCTGACCGTTCTCCTAAGGTTAATTCTCTGGCTGGTCTCCCCAGTGGACGGTGCGGCTGACTCTCTGACAGCGCAGGATCTGCACCCCTTCAATCTCAATATCTCCAGCCATTCCTCAATGTTCTCGCCTCTTTTGTCCAAGTTCCTTCTTCAAACAAACGTGATATCTCAGTACAATGTCTAGAAACGCTACTCGCCCGCCAAGATTGCCGTCAAGAAGTATGGAGAATTCCAAGTATCATCTCTGGGTAAGTAGAAGATTAAATCGTCGGTGATATCGTTTTAACACCCCTCCAGACTTGTAGAAATTCTAAAGGCAAAACCTGGTCCTCAAATGAGTTATCAAATATCTTTTTGTCTTTGGTTGCTCTCGTTCGAGCAGAATATTGCCGAGCAAATCAACAAGTAATGCATCTCGACGTTTCTTTGCGATCGCCTAATAAAAAATTTCAGGAAATACGATATCATCCCCACCCTTGTGGACACCGCACAAAATGCCGTCAAAGAAAAGGTGACACGAGTTATCGTGGCTACATTCAGAGTGAGTGTTTTTCTTTTACATTTTATGTCCTTTAGTTAATTCCACCCCTAGAATCTTGTGACGAAAGCCCCAGCTTCAAATCTGCCCGCCATGCTTGTCTGTCACCTCTTGCCTTTTGCTAAGAATTTAGCTGGTAGGAAGTGGTCCGATGAAGACATCGTTGATGATGTTCAATTCCTCAAAGACGAGCTGAATACTCGATTCCAAAGCTTGACGTGAGTTATTTCAAATGATTTAAATGATAATATCTCAACCTCGTTATTAGGACGTATGATGAATATACCTCCGAACTTGCTTCAGGTCACTTATCATGGACGCCTGTTCATGAGTCTGACGATTTTTGGAAGGAAAATGCCACTAAACTAAACGATAAGGATTACGAACAGTTGAGGTAATGTTTTGCTTTTGACCTTGAATTTTTCAAAAATTGACGTTTCTTCCACTAGAACGCTGATCAAGGTATTGAAGGATTCTACGGATCCGGTTGTCCTTGCAGTTGCAGCTCATGATATTGGTCAATATGTGAAACACTACAGTGCGGGAAAGAAGTACGTCTATGGCGCCTCATTTTTATTCTATTTACGAACTGTTTTTCTCTAGGCCCGTCGCAGACTTTGGTGGAAAGGCCAGGGTTATGGAATTGATGACACACCCAAATTCGGATGTTCGCTATCGGGCTCTTCTGTCTGTGCAGCAACTTATCAGTCAACCATGGATTACAGTTTGAGTGTATTGGCGAACAACGAATATAATTGACCTTGGGGAATGCTTGATACGACTCCAGGAGATGAATCCTGTGCCTATAGTCGAATTTCATACATCCCAAAATGAATCTACAACTATTAGTTAGGTCGAGACCCAGACCTCCGCAACGATGTCGTATTCCTTGAGCGTTTGCACACGTTTTGCTCTGCTACTATCATTTTCTTCATTAAAATCATCATCAATCAACTCATCTTCCACCAATAAAATGCGAATTCCTCCGATGCTGGAAAATCCATTCCGAAGAGCGATGAAAGGCAGATCGAACTCCTGAATAGCCTTTCCCTTCTCTGGCCCTTCTTTTCCTTGAACCTCTGAGAAAGTGAGCTCTACAGAAGGGAGGAATACGGCCGAAGGGCCGACAAAGGAAACGCCATCCAATGTGGATAATTTTTCATTGGAACCTCCATCGAAATAAGGAGGGGGCAAGGCATTGGGATCGTTGTTCAGTGCAGATGGTTCAGGGCCGACAGGTTCAGAAGCAATGATCTTGTTTGAGGCGGCTAAGATCTTCTGGTGTGCCAAAGCATAATTGAAAGTCGTTGTGGCAGAGGTGGGTGTCGAAAAGCCTGTCGATGGGGCTTTTGGACTGAAGGCTTCAGTGGGTGGAGGAAGTACGGGTGGAGGGGGTCTCCGTGGTCTGATGTGTTGTACCACAATCTTCACCTTGCGTTTGAGATGGGTTTTTCCAAATGGTACTGGAGATGACAGAACGACCGCAAAAGCTATTGAAAAAGGCTTTTCAACAGCAATGTCTTCCCTGGGTATGTGGCGAACTAGGAGTTGGGCTTCCACTAAAGGCAAAGAGGGAAGTTCGACTGGAGGAGGTTGTGGTGATTGTGGCTGGATGATGCTCACCGACCCCCGATTAAGTGCAGGTGAAGCAGGTCTCTGTACTGGACTTCCAGGACGAGATAGACTGATTGAAGGAGAATTCTGGCGCGAGGATATAGAGCCTGTGACTGTACGTTTGAGGTATGGGGGTAAGGCGGATGCAGGCTGCGGTGCTGGAGCCAGTGGGATTCGACGGGAAAGCGTTGAAGTTAACAGTCGACCGGGTTCGCCAAAGGAGGACCTCCATGATATGTCAAGCCTTCCAAGAGGAATGATACTTCCAGGTAGATGAACGGGAGGAGATAGCGCAGCAACCTTAGGTGTGAGGGTATACACATACTGTCGCATATCCTGAGGCTGCATCAGAGCCGTAGGTCCATTAAATAAGCTCGTTTCGTTGCCATCGGAGTCTACAGTCGTGTTGTTGTCCACGACATCCCACTCTTCTGTGCATTCGAGCCGCATACGCTCAAAATATATGGCATCCTGGGTCAAGTTTTGGATATGGACCTCAAGGAATATCTTTTCGCGTTCAAGTGTTGACAACAGTGCCGAGGGAGATTTAGGAGCATGCACTTTGGTTTTGACAGATAATGGATTTGTAACCTAAGCATTTGGGAGGTTAACAACTAGAGGTGAAATGGAAATAGGGAAACACACACAGCAAATTTATAGAACTTTCTGAAAGTTTGAAGGGTAGGATCTGTGGAATCCTCGGAGGCTCCTGGGACCGGTCGAGAGTTCGGAGGCAAGCAATATGTAACTGTACAAGCAAGCACATGCTGCCCCAGCTCCTTGATCTCATGGTGAACGATATGCTCAAGAGTATCTCCACCATCTAATGTTTTCCCCAAGCCATCCATTTCATAAAGAACCACCTTCGTAGTAACGGTCTGCATCTCCACTTTGACCTGTGTCACCTCGATTGCAACCTCCGTTTCATTATTGACACAGAGGCAACTGGAGAACGTTTCTCCCAATTGGATGGAACCAAAGGCTGAGGGTAAGGTCAACAGTTCAGATGCGTGTGTGAGATCGCGTAGAGTCTTCGGGTGGCCAGGAAGAGGCGTCGTCCCTTGCAGTGAGAGAATGGACGCCGAAGAGTGGCTCTACGCCTCAAGTTAGGCGACAAAAATGACATGTAGAGTGGTAAATATCAACGTACTGAGAAGGAGGGCGAACTAGAGTAGAAAGGCTGCCATGCACTCGCCAACTCTGGTCGCTTTCAGATGCCGATCGTCAGTCTGGCAATGGCGCTTTTGGCAGTCAGACACCAACCGATACGCGCATAACCTTGAGGGATAACAGATGCCCAGGCCCTTCCGTAGAGGCCATCTTTATTTGTACCCTGGTCGCGCTTCAAGATAAGGAGAACAACGGCGTGTACTTCGAGAGATGCAGATATGCAGTGGCTTCAAAAACACCCAACGATATGGCCAGCGTGAACGTTAGAGAAGAGGATGAACAAATTGAAATGCCGATAGATGTACTGTACGTCAATATTATCACCACTTATAAATGGAACGTTTTATTTCTTCCGGGCCTCAGCACTGCAAAAGAGAACTGGATAAGACTTCGTGGTGTTCATTATCCACTAAGAAAACAAGGAAAGGAATAGCAGGTATCAGGCATTATGCAGGAAATAATGATAATTGAAGATAAACAGGACAGTTGATGGTGTTGGAGTTAAAAGTGATGTGTGCTAGCGTTTGTAAGACAACAGACTGATGGAAGATCGATGGGCAGAAATTGCATATAAAAAAGAAAGAAGAAAACAAGAAAATGTAGATGATGATGGCAGTAGTAAAAAAAAAGTTGCTGGACACCCCGAAATATGTAGTGATCCCAAAGGTCGGCCTTGAGCCGTGCGGGATAAAAAACACGAAGCCTTAAAGGGCTTCTGGCAAATGATTGCGAGAATAGAAACGGATGTAGTGTAACAAGAGCTCCTACATCTAAGTCATACTTTAAGCCGGTAGAAATGTATGGTGTCCATAAATTTCGATAATCTGCTTGTCACCCTGTCTTTCGTCATTACCGACTTTGACGGTTGACTGCTTGCCAACAAAAATCGCGTTTGTTGCTCAGGATAAACAAAAACCTGAATGAAACTGAACGACTGTTTGCAGCCAGCAGGAAGATGTGTGGTGATGTAGTGGAAGGATTTGCAGATAAAAACAGGAGTGAGAAAAACAAAGCATGCCCGAGAGGGAGTCCATATGTTTGTAGGATTGAAGTATTCTTAGGATAACACGCGAGACCAACGATGAATGTTGCTTCATTTTGTAGTTTTGCGATTTTTTTGGGGGTTTGATTTTGACTGAGGGGCTGAGAGATTTCACCGTTTTACACCAGTTCTGCGGTTGGGCAGTTTTTTAATCTGCCGAGCACCACCAGGAGCTGGTGCTGGTGCTGCACCAATTGTAAAGAGATTACCACCACCAGTTCCTCCACCACCACCAGAGGTAGACGGGGCGAGGGCAATGGGCGCACTGAATGGAGATGAAGGTTGTTGAGCTTGACCGAAACCTGCATTTCCAAATCCAGTTGATGAAGGAGGAAGAGTCAGATTAGCGCCTGCAGCTGGGGAGTTTGGCTGTGAGCCGAATGCGAATGGTGCAATCGTGGTGGGAGCGGTAGATCCAAAGCCAAACGGTGTAGACTGGTTGAACGTAGATGGACTACTTGGGGTTGACCCCGTATTAGTCTGGCCAAAAGGATTCGCATTCGTGGATCCACCGAAGGAGAAGGCGGGGGTGGGGGCTGTCGCGGACACAGGTGTTGTGCCGAAAGTGAACCCGCTTCCTGACGAGGGTCTTGATGCATCCTCTGCAGGTTTTGTCGGTTGACCAAAGCTGAACGAGGTGTTTATGGGAGGAGCTGTAGCACTTTGACCGAATCCACCAAAGCCTTTGGGCTCCTCAGGCTTTGACTCCTTAGCACCGAATGGATTTGAAGCAGGTGCACCGAAGCTGAAAGGACTGGACGCCGGCGTAGATGATGTAGTACTTTGAGTACCTCCAAAGATGGGTCCACCAAGTGCAGAAGAGCCACTGGTACCAAACGCAAAGGCACCATTCAGAGTAGCCGCCGTCTTATTTCCATTGAGTTGCTGTAACTCTCGTGTGGGACTTTCTTCCATCCTGAATTCCGCATCGTTGTTCTTAGGAGGTGTGACGGGACGATCCGTAGGAGCCATAGTAGCTGGTTGTCCAAACATGAATGAGGGTTTATTCAAGACATCTGAAGAAGCACTTCCTCCACCGCTGAAACTGAACCCAAGGGAGGGGGCTGCAGGTGCAGGTGCAGTAGCTGAGGCGGATGGTTGTCCGAAAGAGAATACAGGAGCAGGAGCTGGCTTCGTTTCTGCGGGAACAGGCGCCGACCCGAAGAAGGAATTGGGCTTCACTTCCTTTGTCTCTGCCTGAGCAGCGGGCTGTCCAAAAGAAAAGGGTGGTTGCTTGACTCCACCATCCTGTTCTTGTCCGACTGACGAGCCAAAAGAGAACGGTGTGGATTTGACTTCCTTTTTCTCCTGGGGAGTTGCTGTTCCAAACGAAAATGGTGCTTGCTTGGGCTCCTTGTCCTTTTCCTGCACAGCCGGTTGACCAAAAGAAAATGGAGTACTTGCGGGAGTACTTGCGTCATTACTAGCACCGAACAGAGGCTTAGGTGCTCCAATAGATGTTTGAGTGTTGGATGCAGCTCCAAATAACGATGGCTGTGTGGTAGTAGTGGCCGACGGGGCGGAGAATGGAGCAGAGGTTGAACTCTGTGGTGCACCAAAACTAAACGAAGGTAGAGGCTGAGCAGCGACAGGCGGAACTGTGGGTCGTTCTTGAGCCACAGGCTTGGAAGCCGCATCACCAAATAATTTGGGGGGATCATCTGTGCCAAACAAAGATTTGGGCACGGTCGTCTCCGTAGAGGGCTTTGGTGGTTCTCCGAAGGAAAAGATTGGCTTGGGCGGCTCCGAAGCCGACGGTGCACCAAGGGCTGGCTTAGCGGCACCTTCGTCAGGAACTGGCTTGTTGAAAGAAAATGCACTCTGTGTGGGGGTTTCTGAAGGTTTATTGGCCGGTGGGAAAGCAGATGTCACATTCCCAAAAAGGGATGGAGGTGCGGCCGTTACCGGAGCATCAGGAGCCTTGCCGAAGCCGGCGAACAGACTGCTTTTGGGCTGGTCACCTTCATTTTTCTTGTCGCCGTCCCAGAAAGGATTCTCAGCATCTTTGACAGGCTGACTCGAGGTCGAAGGCGCGGGTCCGAAAGAAAAAGGTTTGGAAAGCGTTGCGAATACTGGAACTGCGGGAGGAGCTGGTGGGGGTGTCTCTTTAGCCTTTGCCAGCACTGCGGAGTTTGCAAAGAAGTTGGGAATCGCGCCGCCTGATGTTGATACAGGAACAGGAGGAATAGGAGCAGTCGCTTTGGGTGCAGGGGTGGGCACAAGGACAGGTGGCGGCACTTCAAGTGATGTGCTGGCAACTGAGCTGGACTGAGTCTGAACAGATGATGGTTTAGAGAAAGAAAAGGGCAGTGACGATATTGGGGGCTCCTTCGCCTTCTCTAAGTCGGCAGTTTGTGCGGGTGTAATCTAATTTATTATATGTTAGGACAAACATGAGGATTAGAAACATGATTTGCTTACATCTCTTGCGAACGTAAAATCGGGAGAAACTTTGAAGACGGGAACTTTCTTAGCAGCTTCTTCAAGCATTTGACGCTCCTTCTGGCGGGCCTCATCGTCCTCAGCCATATCATCTACCTCCTCGTCATATACAGCAGAAAACCTTGCCTTGGAAGGCCTTTGAATATGGTTTCGAGACGTCTTGGACCGGCCAACTCGCAGTGAAGAACTGGTGGTAGAGGGTTCAGAAGGACCAACCGAAAACCAATCAGAGCCGCTAGGAATGGGAGGTATCTCAGCAGGGACAATAGGAGGAGATGGCGGGCGAGGGGTGGGCTGGTCTCCGTGCTCTTGCTCATTCTCCTCCTCTTCCTCTTGCTTGCGGCGAGCTAGAAGCTTCTTCATGCCGCCCTCTCCAGCATATGGCTTTGTCTCGTTAACAATAGGACTTTTTCCTGGCCCACTAACCTTTCGCGCTTGACGATCGCTATCGTCCTGCATAAGAACGAGATGTGCTGAGCGGCGAGATTTGAACATTTCTGGGGTCTTGGTAGCCGTGACGGACGCAGGGAGATTCGATGAACGCAAGCGAGTCGGTAAGAGAGGTGTTTTGTAGACATCGAGTTGGTGTAGTGCCCGTTCTGCAGCGACTGGAAAAGTTGGAGCGAAAGCAGAAAATTTTAAGAAAGGCAAATACATACCATCTTGATTCTCATTATTGACCTGGGTGGACGTAGAAGGCAAGATCAAAGTACTGTGGTTCTGACGAGTCGGAGATTTGGTCTGGTTTTGGCAGGGTTAGAGAAAAATGGACCATCATGGAGACAATAGTGAACTTACAGCACGAACTGACTCGATGATGGAACCAAGAGTAGGAGCCGGGGAGGGTTCTTGAGACGCTTTGGCCGGCGCACGCAGAAAGACAGGGTTAGATACCAGAGAATTAAGTGGAGGAGGCTCCGAAATATATCGCGCAGGTGGTTGTTGAGGCTGAGGAGTGAGAGAAGAGCGCATTCGGAAGGCAGGACGAGGGGATGGGGGTCTGGAATCCCTGTCTACCTGCATGTTCATATCGTCGTCTTGTTCACGGCCAAAGTTGAAGGACGAATCATGGCGAGGTGGATCTATGGACATGGTACGGACGATGGGCTGAGGACGACGAGGAGAGAGGGTGGCACGAGAACGAGAAGATGGGAGAATGGCGGACGAGGAGCGGGGAACTACCAATGGACGAGGAGGATTCGGAGGACTGTGCATCCTCATCCTCTTAGTGCGCCTGGCGGAATCGTCTTCCGGGACGGCAACGGCGGGGCTGGGAGAGGCCCGCCTGCGTTTGCCTGGAGTGCTGTCACCATCTTGATGAGCAAACCAGTTGAGAGGGGCGGTTACGATGTGCTTGATGGTGCCAAGGAACGAGGAGTCATGGCGAGCAAGGGGTTTTGGCCGTCGGCTTCCGTATTCTTCGCTGCTCGACGACGACGCCATCGACGGCGGAGACAACAACAAACATTCAATCCACACCACAAACTCACCACAGCACCGCAAAGTCACACGTGTCACCGTCACGTTTGTCACACCCCTTCTCTCCACCATGATGCCCATTCGCGCCGGCCTCAGGAGGGGCTACGCGACTGTCGCTGCCTCCAGGGAAGCCTGGCTTTATGTCGATTCCGTCTTCCCAATCCGTCTGGGTGCCTGGGAGTACGCTGTGTCTCTCCCCATCCCTGTCCGTTTCTCATTATCTGTAGTCTTCGCCATTATATAGGTCTTCTCGACCAAGAAAGTCTCCTCTCAGGTCTCGAATCCCGTCTTGTCAAACTTTCATCTGTGTACGACTTCAAGCCCCTCGAATACAAGCCAAACAACAAAGATGGTGGTGTTTTTGTCCGCTTCTCATACACGCCTCCCGATGTCGAAGAAGGTCAACACTGGTCAGCTCTCCAGTCTGCACTTTCAGAAGAAGCGGAAAAGCATGGGGGGATCCCATCGTGGCTTGGTTTACGGAAAGGGCATCTTTGGGTTGTTAGAGGGACGCCATGGAATGAGGTAAGCCCGTTTCCTCCTCCTCTCGTTTTACTCATCTCATCTTCCGGTAGGACATGAACCGCTTTGCTTCCCAAATCCTCCAAGTCTCATTTGACGGCCCCGATATACAAGAGCAAGCTCTTTATGAACTCTGTCGTGTCGGTCCCTCTATCCCATTGTCTGGCTGACTTTCTGACCTCTTGTAGCCCTATGGACGTATTCGTGACCTCTCCCTTCCCGCCCCGGTCCCACCAGGCACCCTGCGATCATCGACTATAACGTTTCAAAACATCCACTCTGCTACCGTTGCTCGCAATGTCATCCATGGACTAGAGATCTCTGCTCCTCCTGGGTCAGCAGTCTCTAAGACCCAAATACGCACACATTACGAGAAACCTATGCAGCCGCATGTTATTCGCAACTGGATGTCAAGCCATCCAAAGATCATGCTGCCCGTCATCTTATTCCTTGTTGGAACGTTAACTTATACTGTACGCACTTTCTTATCAATAATAATATCCTTTTCTTATACACAAACACAGATATTTGATCCTATCCGTTCTCTCATGATTGAAGGCAAGATGCTTAATTGGTTTGACTACCGAAGTATGTGGGATTGTTCTACTTAACCTGTGTGTGTGAATAATAAATGGTCCTCAGAATTCAGGCTTTACGAATGGCTACGGGCCAACACAGTGGACCGCTTATCGACGTCGTCCCTCAACGAACCCAAACATGCCGTTGGGGAGGTCTGGAAAGAACGTAAAGAGGCAGAGAGTTCAATCAAAGCCTATTTGTCCGACCTGCCCAGTGAGCACACAACGCAATGAATGGTATGACGTCATCTGATTCTGACTTCCAAAATAGCGACAGTCGCGTTCGTTCATGGTCCGCAGGGGAGCGGTAAATTTTCTATGCTGGAAAGTATAATACAGGAATCAGGAAGGGATGCTATTGTTATCAACTGCCGACACCTCTACGATGCGCCCTCCGACTCGGCTCTTATCGGTTCTCTGGCTGCACAGACTGGCTATTGGCCTGTCTTCAACTTTGTCAACTCAATGAGTACTCTCATAGATCTAGCGAGTGTAGGGTTAATGGGTCAGAAAGGTGACGAATTTTCCTATGTCTATTTTCAATTTCTCATTTTCTTTCAGTCGGTCTGAGTAATTCGCTCCCCGAACAAATCAAGCAAATTCTCGACGTAGTCACAATCGCCCTTCGCTCGGTTTCCTCTTCTCACCGGGCCGACATCCAAAAGCACATTCAGGACGAGCAAGCCGAAGAAGTACGTCGAATTCAAGAACTTCGTCAACGCCAATCAATCTTGGCTGGCACATGGCACGACGGTCGTTTGGACTGCATAGCCGGGAACGGCGTCATGAGTGAACTGGGTGTCGGAGATGAACTCTTCGACGATGACGCGATATCTCCTTCAACCTTAGTGAATGTCGACAAGATTGCCGAAGAGGATCAAGAAAAGCTGGTCAGAAAACAAAAGGCTTTCGAGGATGTTGAGGCTATCAAGGCGCTTCCTATCGTTGTGATTCGCAACTATGCTTCAAGCGTCGGAACGTCCTCCAACAGGGAGGATGTGTTGGTGGCCTTGGCCCAATGGGCAGCAAAGCTGGTAGAAAATCAGGCCGGTTTTGTTTCTTCGTGATCAAAATACAATCCCTAATCTTATGACCTTACAGATCGCGCATGTGGTTGTTCTCAGCGACAACCGAGAAAATTCCAAGAGGTTGACAAAAGGTAACTTGTCATCGGTGTAGTATTTACAAAAATCTAACATGAACACCAGCGTTGCCAATGAAACCTCTTAACTCAATCGCATTGTCTGACGCGGACCCGTCGAGCTCCTTGTCTTTCGTGAAACAAAAGCTTCTTGACAGTGGGATCGACATTGGAATTTCTCCTCAAGAAACCCAATATGTCGAACGGCTAGGTGGACGTGCGAGCGATCTAGAAAGTGTACGTATGTTATGTGCTGTCTGACACATTGTATCATAACGCTATTTGTTCCAGTTGATCCACAAAGTTCGGAGTGGGATGAAGATGGACGAGGCTGTGGAGGATATAATTAACAGGGGAGTAGCTGAACTGAGGAAGAACGCGTTTGGGGAGGACGCGGACGATGCAAAATCTCTGGCCTGGACGCGATACCAGGCTTGGAAAGTCTTCAAAATGCTCGCCAAGTCTCCCGAGGTGGGGTACTATGACATCTTGGTTGACTTCCCATTCAAAGGAGACGAGAGCGCACTGAGGGGCATGGAGCACGCCGAGCTGATTTCTATTTCTACTAAAGACGGTACGTTGTCCCCCACTGTTTATATCTTCAAATACTAACCATTAAACTCATAGGACGACCTTCAACAATCAGGCCTGGTAAACCAGTGCTCCGATGGGTATTCGAACGGGTGGTTAACGGTGAGGCTTAGCCATAGCTGAGTTTTTGTAATAGCCCCCTGACAGAATGACCACAGACAAAGTATTCCAGGCGACACAAGAGCTGGCCTACAACGAGAAACAGATATTGGACACAGAGGTGAAGATCCAAGGTTACGAACAGGAACTATCGCTGTTGGTGAGTACGATGGAGAAAGAGCGGAGGCCGTGGTGGAGCCTGCGGCGAAGCCCCTGTGTGGAAAGAGCGCGGTCTGTGGGCGAGAAACTGGCTGTTGCTGGACGGAAGGTAGACGGGCTGGAACGAAAGAACGTGGAGTTGAAGAGAATATTGAGTCAGGTGATATGACATCACGCGTGCCATTTGGGCCACCGTGTGATAGTGCCGGTGACCGTGACGTCAATCTCGTATCTATTCTATTCTATACATATAAGACTAGATAGTCATTTAAGTAGGAGCTGCAACACTATGGATTATCTGCAGTCAACCATCGCCAATACTCTCCAAGAAACAGCTCTCCTTTCAAGAGATGCCCTCCTCTCAAACGCCTGGTCCTATCCCATTCTCGGGATACCCTATCTCTTCTCCCACCCGTCTCTTTACAAAGCAGTCGCCCCCGTCGTCTCGAAAGCAATCGCCACCTCCATAGGCATCACATCTGCCCTTTTTTTCTTCACCTATCTTCCCCAAGTCGCCTTTTGCGCCCTCTTTTCTGGACCGTTTGCATTTCTGACGGCGGCGCTCATGGTCCTTTCCGAATCCTATGTCCTTGTTTCGATGGTGTCCAAAGCTTTCTTTCTAAACGCCGCTCAGGATCGCATATGTATGTCATCGATGACTGCTGCCACCTACTACCAGTGACTGCAGAGCTCTCCATACACGAGGCTAATTATAATCTCATGCTATATAGTTGATGCTGTGCTCCTCCAGCAAGGACACGAGGCTCTCGTCGAAAACGGTCGACTTGTACGGTCGAGCTCAGCTGGATACAAAGTCCTAGGTCGCTCCTTGACAAAACCCTTCAATCGTTTCTCAAAAGATGGCGTAGTGAGATACATCATCTCCCTTCCCCTGAATTCGATTCCAGGGATTGGCACAGCGCTCTTCCTTCTTTATAACGGTACGCCGTTCTATCTCTTTTAGATCTGTCAATCAACCTCACATACAAAATGAATCATCTTGGATTAATGATTATAGGGATAAAGGCTGGTCCTGGCTTCCATTCTAGGTATTTTCAGCTAAAAAAATATGACGCTACCACTCGTCAGTCTTTCGTAGAGTCACGAAGAGGCGCTTACACCGCGTTAGTCAACCCGATTCATATGACCTTTGACTCACTGACGCATTTTTATACATCGACTCTTTTCAGGTTCGGCGCTATCGCACTTGGGCTCAACCTTGTACCTGTGATTGGATTGCTCTTCAACATCACCTCGACGATTGGGGCGGCCATTTGGGCTAGCCGACTGGAAAAAACGGGGGCATCGTCTTCGGGTTCAGGACGCAAAGTCGACCACTCAGGTCAGTCGGCAAAGGACGTTGAAATGAAAGACCGGATCGAGGTCAGAATAGAGGACTGATCGCCGTCTGACACTTTTCGAGAGTCGATGGATGATCAAGGTAATACTTTATTTGATTATAAGTAATGAACGCATGTATTGGCTTAGCATAGCACGGGGGAATCGACCTGTTTGTCTTCATGACAGCTGAGATCTGAAAGCCGTTGGCAAGGAGGAGAGGCGGCGGAGTGGGCTCTTAGAGTGTCTGTAATGACCCATTGACAGTGGAGGTGACATGCACAGCCCGAGTTTAGTCTACCAGGCTGTAGCCCAATGAGCTCTTGCTGAAGTTGATACTCTTTCATGGTGTTTTTCGAGGAGCTGAGTCGCCGAGCGTTAAACTGGGGTCATCGGTTGGACGAAAAGGTTCGTTCGGGTTGCACTGCAAATCTCTCAGGCAATTGCCGGATGGGGTTTTGAAGAGTCTATTTTTGAGTACACGAGAAGTGATAAATTGTATACAGAATTTGTTGAGCATCATTTACATTGACAACAACCATTCTTCGGTCGTTCTCCATCGAATGGGTGATGCATATGGACGTGGACGTCGTCCAACGAACCTCGGCTGAAAGGAAGAAGAGGGAAAGGACGAGGTTGTGAGAAAGTGACAAACACAGTTGATGAGATCTCACACATCAACTCTGCGCTTTTCAACCTCCATTTAAATGTCTGTAGCCGCCCTTCATCTTCTACTCTAATAACTATACATACTACATACTGTAGTTTCAACTTTCCTCCCCTATCCCTTTTCCATTC
>JAHXRV010012285.1:0-10654 GCA_019904355.1 Psilocybe tampanensis | reverse complement strand
GCGGTAGAAACGACATTTTCCAAGGTATATCATTATATCCATACTTTTTGTCAATTGCAAGGCTAATCAATCCCGAAGGATACCAGAATCCGTATATCTTGAGATGGATGTCACTGATATACTCATCTTACCTCGTGTCGGGTGACAATCAGGCTGAAGATACCCCAAACAACAGTCTGACTCTAGGATTTCTTTCCATGTTTGCATGAAAACGACATTGACATACCATTCCACACCGAGGGCGAAGACAAATCGGGGATGCACTGGTACCATGGGAAAGGTTTCAACACCGAAAAAGAATTACCTCGGTATCCAATAATCTTCCCCGAATTTGGTCACAGTCCTAATCAGACCGTTCGGGGAGATGTACTTCACCTCTTGAATTATTATTGGGTTTCTCACAATGGAATGGATGATCAGCCAGGAATAGAAAATGCGACAGATCCTTCAAAGACCCAAGGTCAATTCTCAAACCTCGACACTCGTTTGCTAATATCCGACAAGTCTCGTAAGCAATTTTGTATCATTTTGATGACGAACAGCGCATTGACGACCCATTATCACCTCGTAAACGGCGTCTCTACCTTAGTGGCACTGCTGACGAATTATCATCCCCACAAAACTTCGACTGACCTGGATCCATTCTCGCGTTCAGCATCTCCTCGAAAACGGGAACAATCGTCTATGTATAATTACACCCGTCCATGACGAAATTTGTATTCTAGGCAGCAACAAACATTGTTATCCCAACCCCCCGTTTCATTGGACTACAATCAATGACATATCCTGTAAGATTACACGGTCTGCAATTTCTTATTTTTCCCCATCTACTCTTTGATGTCATGGATCAGGTAGCCGATGTCGTTTAGAGTTGATCGGCACAGGGTCGGCTTCACATTGGTAATTTTTTTTTCTTTCCTGCCAATCGTTTGTGTCAATTTGTAACGTCTGAAAGTAGAAGTCTTTTGCGCCCTCATTCCAATCGCAGCCGCCCGCTATCCCATCCCATCCAACATTTTTCCAGGTAAAGTTGATGCACGTTGCTCAAAATTTTCAATCCCTTTCGCTTTCTCCAAATAATTGGCGATAATAACCGTTCCATTCTATAGAATTCAGACCCTAGATGCTTCAACGGCACCCAGACTCGATTTGCTTTCTATCATTCCGGTCAAAAAACAGACTCTGTGAAGTATTTTGGTAAGTTATTTGTCCGCTTTTCAGTTTATCAAATTAATGGCCGATGGAGGATGTTGTCACCGATTTGAATCGTCTCGTCTTGGCATGGGCCAAACAACATATCTATGACCGTACGGTTTGGGAATCACTACTACTCGCACCATATGGTGCATCCGTGAGGCTTCTGTGGTGCTGTACTGGTACACCTTATCCGAAGGACGTATTCCAACATGGAGAGTCGGTGAAGGCGCAATCCTTTTCAACTTTCTTCAGTCCTTGTGCTCCAGGGATCCGTTCCGAGGTCACGCTCGGCGGCTCTCCAATGTCACCCATCTCCCCTGGCAAAAGAGACTTTCGTGCTTATCAGCGTTCGACTTCGGGGAGACCACATACCGGTATCTCCTTTATCTTTTCTTGTCCTCCACCCACCAATTCATTGCGATATAGACTCTCTATGTAGCCTATCTTCATGTCAATCAAACAAGGTTGCACCTTCCCTAAACCGATCCAGTGCATCCCTTAATTGTTCATCGGCACGTCTATTTTCTGTCAATGCCTCGCACATGCTCTGTGACTTCCGTTTGACTTTGCGTTTACCAGCTTATACCTTTTCCTCTCACGTTGATAGCAATTTGACGGATAGTCTTGGATGTGGAAATTATTGCGCGACTTTCTTCACTCTTACCCAAATCTCGAGAACCTGTCGACTCGGATGGGTGGAATTCGAGGAGATACAAAACGTCATCAAACTTACACATTATTATCAAGCTTACGCACATAGGAAGGATGTCAAGTAATGTCTCTCGATTACTATCAGTTATCTGAAACGCTGCCTGACACTTTCGTCAACTTCAACAGTACGGCTCGTTCGAGGTTGACTCAGCTTTACTGTGTCGGTGTGAACATGCCGTTTTTCTTTGTTCTTCTCTGTCAGTTGTTGCCAGATTCCCTTTCTGGTTTATCAAGAAAGAAGTAGAGACATCACGCAGCACATACACCCTCTCCCACTTAGGTGTCTGCATTGTATTGTTCTATCTCGGAGTGGTTATCATCTTTCAACTTAGTGGATTCAACTCTTGATGCATCTCACGCCAAAAGGGAGGCAGGATCGAAAAAACCTTTGCGACCATGTGTTTTCGCGCAGTGCGATTGAGACGTATCTCTTTCCCTCTTTTCGGCGTCAAAAATAATCCCAATTGACACGGTTGATGATCTTGACTGCCCAATCCCAATGAATTCAGGTTCTGTGAGCGTCATATCATTGTAACCATGGATGTTTTGAACCACCTTCCAAACCTCTTTTGATTAAAGTTGGTCTCAAGACTGATTGTATTTGAAATCTAAATTAAACCCCATTACACATTTTGCAAAGGAAACGGAATTGGCCAATGAAGCAAGCTAGCAAAATAGAAATCTATTTTTAGGTCGTTGCGTACCCGACCAGCTCAGAGTTTTAAACGCGGTCCCTGGTACCTGAAAGCCTCAACTAACGACCTTTGAAAAAAAAGGGTGAAGTATAGTCTTTCAATCGTCAATCCAAGAAATATCATCTGCAGTCTTTGATTAGGTATCAGAGGATACCTTCAAAACCGTTTTCTGGGTCTCCTTTCTGTAGAAAATCCCACATTTAGTCCATTTCCCATTGGCGAAAAAAGCACGGATATCGATCCGGTAATATTTAACCACCTCACACAATACTGATTGAATTGGACGCGTTTTTCACTCCAATGATAAGTGTCGTCTGCAATCCCTGCCCAATTTTGTTTTTGTGTCGGTGGGAAGGAGAAGAAAGTGTATTTCAGTAACATCGTCTACGCATGGTCTTGACAGTTGTTGAAGAGATAACACATATTATAGGGACCAAAAAGATGATGTAGACAAAATTTTCTCAATTCTGGTAGTGGAAGCATGCGTCTCTCTTCGAGATTATAGGCGGCCGCCAGTAGGCCGCCAGAGGAAGACATGGAACTCGACTACCCAAAGTTACGGACTCTGGGTTTTCATTTCGCAGAAGAATTGAACAGCGATAAGAGCACCAGATGGTCCAGAACGCGATAAGCCTCGTTTTCTCTATGGAGCAGCGTGAAGAGCAGGCTTCACCAGCAGACCATTTATGTGGCGCCGTCACAGTGAAGTCACCGTCAAGTGGTTATCGATTAAGTTTTCCATTCAGTGATCATCGATTCATCTTCACAATTTGTATTGGAACTAAAGTATCACAGTAGAATATATTTGAAGGAGAGCAAACACCACGCTTGTAGCGTTTACAATTACATACACCACCCCAGCTTCAAAAATATATGGCCCAAATATACAGCAACAGGGGTGGATTTTCGACCAAATATACGAAGTCCACCTATTCATCAACCCTACCATTTCGGGTCACAGATATCGCATGACATATCGACATATCGAGGGAAATTCTACAGCTCAGACGAGTTTGCCATAACATCGCATGGAGATGGGAAAGCGGGGGCCGCAACAAGACTGACGCAGAGTCGAAAAAAATTAGAGAGATGTAATTCTTGGAATTTTTTCAGTCGTTCCCAGCGAGCCATTGGTCGACGGAGAGGTAGAAGGACAGAGAAAGCACACAAAACAGGTAATTGGTGCTGGATGGAAGGATGCCATGAGTTCCCATCCACGTTACGCCGACAAGGGTAAGTTGAATAAACCATCAACACTGGCTGGAGAAGTGACAGTGTGTTTGCAGACTGGCACAGCCTGAGGACAGTGCCCATGGTAGATAATACAATTGAATGGCGCTACATTGCGTGCTGCATGACGATTTTTTCAGCGGCAATGCAAGGAGTAGACGTACCGACTGTGCTTCGGTATCCTTGTGAACCTCACCAGGTACCTGGGCGGCGATATCGACAGACGTACAGTCAGGAACGTCGAGGGGAGTGGCTTGCATGACTTTCCCCAACAGCAAGGCGTTAAACACCCTCGGTCGATCCTGGGGAACGTGCCATGCTTCTCGAGGAAACCGAGCGTCGATTTTGGTTGATGTAATTGCAAACGGAAGATGCCACTGATGCTGAGTGACTCGAAGATGGATAAGGAGTCGCACTGTAATTGGTTGTCTAAATCAATAGCAAATAATGGCACATGGAAAGCTGCTGAGTATTTCCCAGCAGCGTTGGGTCAGACGACAAAGTGGTCGGAATGGTCTGCCAGAGTCGAGTGCTTAAAAATAGGCTCCAGCATCCCAATCCTACCAGATTAGGCAAGGAAATGAAGGGCGAAAGAGAAAAACCTCTATCAAGATCTAAAAAGCTTCATCCACGTGTTGTTGAGAGGCCGACGATGTGAACATTACCAGACATAACCCAATCGGCGGTGCTCTGGTTGGGTAAAACCCAAAGGAACGGGTCGACGGGTGAGAAATTAAAGTTGCACAGCCACATGACACTGAGCCCGAGAGATGAGAGACAAGACGTAACAACAGCAGCTGAGTACGAAATGCCTTCTGTGAACTTGGTGTGTTGGTGATGAGGATAAGGAAACTGTGATCCAAGGTCGTGTTTCTGCGCAGATTTTGAGAAGCGAAGTGCTGTAAAGAACCCAATTTTGACTCTTTTTGAGTCAGCCTTTCTATGATTTGTTGTTCTGACGTTGTGAGTACCTACGTTTTGGAGTGAGTCTCCTTGATCTCGCGGCCACGAGTTGGAAGGGTAAGCAAGTTTTTTGACATCCTGTCCAGACGAGGAGACTCAGAAGATAGAAGCCAAGAGTTTGTGATTTATTGCACGTATCGAAGTCGTCTAGAAATGCTGTCGTTCTGGTGGTGTTGCCGTCATAAAAAGGACCGAAAACTCAAATCCTGCAACAATGGAAAGAAGCATTGGAGGATGAATAAATGACCTTTGAATGGGTCGCCATATTGAGCACAACTCTCAAAGGACTGCGAGGTACCGTGGCAAACCTCACCGAACGTCGTAGAATGAAGATACCGCCGTCCTGTGAGTTCCACCATGGAATCTGGAAGGAAATCAGGCAACGGGCTTTGTCGATGCAAGACGATCAGGCGAGTGAACGTATGAGTTAATAACCACGACTGTCCAGTTGCGAGTGAGATTGTTTGGCGTGGGAGATATTCTGGTCAGCTACGGTCGAGGGTCGTGGCGGCCTTTCTTGCAGTACATTTCGTAGAAGCACCTTTCGTCGGCCATAGCCACCAATGAGGTGCTGATGAAGCGAAATAGGGTATTCTTTCGCTCGAGTCGGTGGCCGTATGGATGACGCGATGACTCTGAAGAAGAAATACACAAAGCGCAATCAGACATCCATGATATCCAAGGAAATAAGAATAGAAGTGCCGCAGTCTGAACACTGTGGGCGCGAAGGTGGGAAGAAGGTTGTTCAGTTCAGAGGGCATGAAATGATTTTGGCGATCGGCAATAGATCTTGAAAAACCCATAGAACAACGAAGGAGCGGTGAAAAGGCAGTGAAACAAATGCGACGATACGTGGAAGGAAAGCTGCGCAGAACCAACGATGATTATGAGATAAATGCGGGGAATGGTAGAGGTCGGGAAAAGAAAGAAGGCCCTCTTTGAAACATCATCACATCCAGAATCAAAGGCTTCGAAAACCTGGGACTATTCAAATAATTGTTGGTTAAAAAAATGTAGTCCTTGATAGCCACGGAGATACGATACTTACCATTCATCTGTTTGACGGCCAGTTCCGATATCTCATATAAGTCGATCATGCCCGACGGTCAACGGTCCGTTTGGTTATTCTCTAACTCGAGGGAGGGCCACAGTTAAAAGAGCGGCGTTTATCCCTATTGAGGTTGTTCGGCAATAATGATCTTGATTAGGCCTGGTGACTGGTCTGGTAGTATCGACATCATACGATAGCGATGTATCGGAGCCGGCAAGAATAGTGTTGATATACAGGGTTGTAGGTCCAGATGGATGTTACAAATGAATGGGGCAGAAGTCCGTGACTGATCAGCGTTCGAGCCCATTCCACCCAGTACGACGACACGACGAGGCGCAGGCCATCATACGTGTCGAAACAGCATTGGAGACCTGCATTTTCGAGAAGATAGAAGATGCTCGCGTCACCGAGGCCCAGGGGGGCGAGACAGTCTTCCAAACAGTAAGTGAGATTAAGGCTAGTTCAACCTTCATTTTGTTAAATAGACGAGCTCGGGGGGTGGGATATACCTTACCGGTGAGAATTGATAAGTGGTCCGGGGGGAGATAAGAGAAAGCGCAGCACTGGAAACGACGGACTGCGCAGCATATCTTATAGACAAATTCTCAGCCGCGCACACGTTTATATTGCAGAGCAGCGTTTCTAGACCAAGAAATAGTCGCTTAGAGTTTGCAGACCTGTAACAAGTCAAAATGTGAGTGAAAGAATCCAGAAATGGTGGATGGGATAACGAGTTAACCTATAAACATTGAAAGGTGATCAATTGGTGGGATAGTTAAGAGACGATAGGCTTGGCCAGTTCGACACAGAAGATATAAATCAAATGCTCGCGAAGTCGAGGGTGCTTGAGCAATTTGATCCGGAAAATAAGCCTCGAGTCTTTGGCACCCTCTTCGAAGAGATTGTACCCACGAGTTGCCTCGAACTTGCCCACATTGAGCGCCCTGAGAAAAATGAAAAGAGAACGTCAAGAGAGGTCAAGGGGATTGTCTTGAGCTAATAGACGAAGATAGAGAGTAAAATAGGATTTTTTAGGGCGTCTTTGCATCGGAGATGATGGTATTTGGGAGGTAGTGACCTCGAGGCGAGAGGCTTGTTGTGTGTGGGAAAGATTGAAACTCCGCAACCATTGTACTGGCTGGCGGTGATGGCTTCCAGGGTCACCGTTCCTTCTTGTGAACCACGATGAGCGTCAACCAACGTCCAGTGCTCGTCCTCCAGCCCTCGGTGAACACCACCACGTAAGTTCTCTCGTCTTCTTGGCGGGGCGTTTCGCTGACCTGTGTTCACAGCGTGACGACCACGACCACGACAACAACCACATACGCGCCGATCCAGCTCCCACATCTTCCTCCGCCAGCATCTCCAAAGGATCCAAAGAGTTATCCACTTCTCCATGCAAATCTACCCAAATCTCTGCGCCATTTCCCCCTGGTATTTCCCAACGGTGCACGCGCAATATTCCGTGATGGCGATGGCGGGGAAGAAGATATGCAGGAAGATCAAGAGGTAGTGTCGGGTGTTGGATGGCGAATGTTAAAGCGAGACGAAGGCATGCAAGACACCAGCGTTGTTGGGCTTGCTGAAGCAGTCGAACGATATGGAAAGAAACGATCTCACAACTCGGACGACTTGATGGAGGGTATTGAAATCCCTTCAGGTTCATCTGCCACAGTGCCACCACCTCGGAAGAAGGCCAGAGCGGCTCCCCTGCCGCATATATCCACCGTCAACGCAGCTGCGCCTCCCTCACCTCTTCCCTCGCCCCATGGTTCCCCTCCCCCTGAGAATATATGGCCATCTGCACCACCTAGTGGTACATCGTCACCGCTACCCCAGGCACCATTGCAACCCGACCTCGCCCTCACAACTCTTTTGACTTTGCCCTCTTTACTCTCCCATTTTACGTCTCTTCCTGCTCCTTTACAAAGTCATTTCCTATTGACTCTTCTACGGCATTCACCTCTCCCCGTTTTGCGCACACTTCATTCCGTCCTATCACCGACCCTTGCACGCGACTTTCTTACCCTTCTCCCTCCAGAGCTTGTGTCGCATATCCTCAGTTACCTACCGTTCTCGACTCTCGCTCGCGCCTCCCGTGTCTCCAGGTCATGGCGGGCCATCATTGATTCCGACCCTGTACTGTGGCGTGATCTTTTGAAGAACACGAAGATATGGTTTGGTGGGGATTCAGAAAATTCTTTTGCCAATTCCATATATGCTCGGCGTCGGCATGCACTTCGGAATCAGCCCTCTGTTCCCAATCCTCTACCTCTACCCCATCCGTACAAGATGCTCTTCAAGTCGAGGCATCTAACCCGCACCCGATGGGTCAACAACCCAGAACCCAAACATGTATCATTTCCGGCGCACGGTTCATCGGTCGTCACATGTTTAATCTTCTCACACGGACGCATAATATCTGCCTCGGACGATCACTCTATTCATGTATATTCCCCGGTCACTGGGGAGCTACTCCGCTCCTTACAGGGCCACGATGGAGGTGTATGGGCATTGGCCGCTTGCAAGGACACCCTTGTCAGTGGCTCCACGGACCGTACAGTCCGCATTTGGGATCTTGCCACTGGCAAATGCACCCACGTATTTGGCGGTCATACAAGCACAGTCCGGTGCCTCTCTATCGTCAAACCGGAGCTGATCGACGTTGAACGCGACGGCGTCATTGTCAAGGAGAAGTGGCCAAAGCGACCTTTGATCGTCACTGGGAGTCGTGACCACTCTCTCAGGGTTTGGACTTTACCACGTCCGGGAGATCCAGAATTTAGATGCTTTGGTCCAGAAGAAAATGAAGTCGATCTTGCTGAAGTCTGCGTAAGTTTCCATTTGATCGGGAGTCCTCACTGGCCTCATTTTCCTTCAATATCATAGGACGCCGAAGAAAATCCTTACCATAGACTCCACCTTGAGGGTCACGACCATGCTGTCCGGGCTTTGGCGGCTCGAGGTCGTACCTTGGTTTCGGGAAGCTACGATTGTACAGTTCGGATATGGGATATTATCACAGGGGCTTGCAAATGGGTTTTGCATGGTCACACACAAAAAGGTCAATTTTTGAAAAAAATATTGGGGCAATCGAACCGCCGATTTACTTTTTTTCCCCCAACAGTTTACAGCGTCGTGCTTGATTTAAGTCGTAACCAAGCTTGTTCAGGATCGATGGATGGGACAGTCCGCGTTTGGAACCTCCAGTCTGGACAGTGCCAACATACCCTCACAGGACATACATCCCTTGTTGGACTTTTGGGTCTTTCACCCTCCTACCTCGTCTCTGCTGCTGCAGACTCCACTCTCCGGATCTGGGATCCGGACACAGGGGAATTACGCCATACCCTCGCAGCACATACGGGTGCGATCACATGTTTCCAACATGATGAATTCAAAGTCCTTAGCGGATCGGATGGGAATCTCAAAATGTGGAATGTCAGAGACGGCACTGTTGTCCGCGACCTCCTTACAGGCATCACCGGCGTCTGGCAGGTGGTATTCGAAGGACGATGGTGCGTGGCCGCAAGCAATCGGAATGACACCACAGTCCTCGATGTTTGGGACTTCGGAAATGATAACGACGATGACTGGTTGGGGGAACCTCCTGGTGGTCTTTATGACGACGACATCTTCAGTGACGACGGAGAAGATGATGATGATGATCCCAGAATAAAGGCTTTAAGATTGAAAACTCTCGACGAGGAGGATGAGGAAGAAGAAGAAGATCAAGCCGATATAGATGCGATGGATCAAGACCTCGTTGCATCCGAAACGGAATCTTTTGTGGAAGTTGCAGGACGCCGAGGGCATTCTCTCGAAAGCGATATCGAGCTTTCAGATACCAAAGTCACAATTGAAATGCACGCAGAAACGTCTGAGGGGGTGGAGGCTTCGCGCTGGGCTCCATCAGCTCAGGCCACGGCCACAGGTTCCTCATCCCGACCTGCTCAAACTGTCCGTTCGAAAGCGGTAATCGCCGCTGGGCCATCGCGTCGTACCCTTCAAAATAATCCTGCAGAAGCGTCATCTTCTGCTGCAAGAACATTGCCCAATACCGACGAGACACCAACACGACCTCGTGTCCGACCTCGAAGACGATAAAGTTTTCGACCTTTTCGTTTCAGTCTTCCGTATATCTCAATCAATGCTCAACCTCACCTCCCTTTCTTTTCGATTTGCTTTCGTCTAGGACATGATATGAATGCCTCAATGGCACGATACTCTCCGATTACCCCCCCTACACAAATTCATATTCCCACAAACATTATGTCGCCCCTCCCTCAATCAACAATATTTCTGTTGCCCGCATACTCATTCGGATCTCTTTCTTCTTTCTGTCATACTAAACTATTTCCCCCCTGTTGTACAGTAATATGATCAATCAAACAACTCTTCTTCAACGGACACTCTGACAACGTTTGCGTGGCCTGGACAAACTCAAAGTTTCTTTTGTCAAGAGGCGAATGTCAAATGTCATGACCTTGGCAAGTAAAAGAAACCTCGGGGACAATATACAAATCTATGGGAAAACAGCATTTTAGTCCACATTTATCTCACACACAACGCAGAAGCTTTAACTTCTCTTTAAAATGCTACGCACACCTCAGATCCCACCCGCATCGGCTTATCCCGACCTTAGAGACACGGACTGCGTCATTTTTTTGTGAACCGCTCATCCGTTGAATTCGACATTCTTGTTATTATGCTCATGTCCTATTCCGAGGAGGTCCAGATGTTGGATAGATTTTGGTCATGCCCGAAGTTATGAAGGCTCCACCGCAGTTTTGACTCAGCTCAACCC
>JAHXRV010012269.1:0-15678 GCA_019904355.1 Psilocybe tampanensis | reverse complement strand
TGAATTGAACTATTAGGTTCCAAGTCCACTTGGACTGCGTCCAGTTCTATGCTTCGAGTGATAATGTTTCGCTCTTGCCATTAGTGGTCAGGTTGAACAGTGTTAAAAGTGCATAGAGGGTTTATCTATCTTCGGCCAAAGTGGTCTGTTTGTGGTGCATGGGCATTGCCCAGCATTCAATGTTATATTTTTTTTTGGTTTTCATGACATGTATTTGTACTTATAATCAGGAATCATTAATTAATAAAGCATGGACTCCGTCCATAGAGCCTTGCTGTGGCACTTTAAAACTCCTACTAAATATAAAATTTCAATTGCTAGATCTAACGCATAGCAGTGCTCTGATCAGTACTAATGTGTTCTTCAGTTCAAACTAAACAAGACGGATAATAAAATGAGATAAAGGTAGAAATTGGAATACTGTTGAAGTACGACACGATAATCTATGAAAATTTTGTTCCAATCTGTTGAAGATTACTACCATCAAACTGCTCAAGTATGACGTTGTTTCTTGGTTGATCGCTCGTCAACCTCTCCTTCCTCAGCATCGTCACCTTCATCGTCCACGTCCTCTTCCTCTGGATCTTCCTCCTGTTCTACTTGTCCTTCAATCGATATCAGACTCAAGACTATAGGTCTCATTATCAAAATGGCTTACGTTGTTTTCCCTTGTCTTGAGAGATCGATGCGTCCGCGTCCGCGTCCACATCCGAGTCTAATGTGGCTTCTGAGTCTAAAGTTCATCGTTAGTCATGTACAATGCCGATTCAAGAAAAATTACTTGCCCTCTCGACTCCTTTTTTTACTGGAAACATTCTGGTTACGATCATTGCTTTCTCCCAAAGCATTTTTCTTTGTTCCAGCATTCGCAGTAGCTGCTCCTGATGGGGGTGCGTCAGCCAATGGTTTGGTCCCAACCTCTGTAGCAGCTGCATTTTCTTCTTCTCCTGCTTTGCGAGCATGTGGCTTTGGAAGTACAGTAGTAGGAGTAGATGCGACCGTCGATGTCTTGTCTGCTGGAATAGAAACCCCCACTATCACAATACACATTTAGTCGAAGTAACATTCTAGCTATAGACTGAAGACTCACTGACTGAAGATGCTCCTGAATGAGTGAGCGCAAAGCTCGGTTGGGGAATAGACCCAGCAATATCGGCCGACACACGGTTCATACGAGTGGGTGTCTGTGGAACATGACGAGGCTTTCTAGGAGAGATCTGAAGGGGACTGCGGAGGATGGCAGGGGCAGGGCGGAGAATACTGATAGATTCGATGGTTGCCACAAAAGTGTCGCTGGGCGGTCTCGAAGCATTGCCTTGAATAAAGTAATGCTTGACAATGACAAGTAGTTCGGCGAGTGAACCTGGGAGTACCACAGGAAGCTTGTCCATACTCGTGAAGAGGTTTTCCTTCGCGTCGTAGACAATCGGGCGACGTATCTGGTAGTTCCCTTCGGCCTTGATCCTGTTCCAAAACGGCATGCCATCACCATTAACTGTGTATGCACTGGTTATAGCGTTGCGCATGGGTGCTAGAACCACTTTTAGCACGACATAATCAACAGAATCTGAACAAGGACGTACTGCTGTTTTCAGATGTCTTTTTAAAAAAAGAAAAGCGATGAAAATGAGTGTATGAACACCGACGATCAGCCATAACCACATACCTTAGGTTCCCATAATGGAAAGTTGAATCGCATGGTTCGTTTGCTGTCGCGTGAAAGAAAGTGTTGGATGCTCGTGGTGTGCGCAATTTGACCTTCGAGAGTCTCTGCGTTTGCGTAGCAGCGATCATAAAGGCCCGCCATGACCGGATCGTCAGTCGGTGACTCGAGGGAGAACTGATACTTAGCAGTTCTGGCAGCTTTATCAGGATCAGGGTATCTCGCGTTGAAGTTTCCATGGGGTTCGAGGTACGCCTTCTCATGTGAGACACGACCGACAAATATACATCTTGCCTCTTCCTTGGGTTCTCCAGGTGGTGACCTTATGACGACGACGTCGGGATTGGAGACACTCCATTCGACAGATGCGTTGAAGTCGTCCGCTCCTGCGAACTGAGGGAGACCCATGAGGGTGGCTGCGTAGGCGGACGAGTCGAATCTGAATGAATGTTAGATGATTAATAGACCAATATAAAAGAACGCTTACTCTGATTGAACCATGATCAATGAATCTCAGGTTGCAGAGATGAGAACGTCGGAAAGAGAAACAAGAGTGGGAAAGGTGGGAGCGAAAGTAAGGAACGTTTGATATTGAAGGGAATGTTTATATACATCGACCAATGCCCTAAAATGCATCGGTTATACTACTGATAGTTTTCGCCGGTAGGTTCTTCTTGGAATTGTAGGAGGCTATGTATTCCGCAACTCGTTCCGATCCACTAATCTCCAATCTTGGAGATCCCCAAAGATCAGCGATCTAGAAAAACCATGTCAATATATTGTTTCTACAATCAAGGAAACGCGCACATTGATCATTATCGGCTCGTCGATAATCCAAATCAAATCGCGCCTTTGTGCCGTGACTGCGAGACGATTGCGCTCATGCTGTTGGAAGCTTCGCCATATTGCGAAAACCAATTTGCGTAACGATGGCTGTTGCCGACATGTTTCGTCCCAGAACCTGACCGCCATCCTGACCTTCGGGACCAGAAACACGCAGTGGATAATGTTATGGCCCCTGTTGCTTTCCTCCATAAGAAGGAATGCCATAAATTCGACATCTAGAGAAACGTCATGACATTGATTCTGGTTGGATTGAATTCGTGGACACTCACTCTGGATGCATATATATAGTTCAGCCGCAGGCTGGAGAGCGATGGAAGAACAGAATGACATGTTAAGAGAAGATCGCAATGTCGAGTTTGTAGTATGATATGAATTACAAAGGCCGTCGTCCAGTGTGGCTTTCTTTGTATTTTTCCAGGCGTTTCTTTGACCACCCTTTTCTAGGTCGTCCCACTTTACCGGTATGCATCTAGAAGAACAATATGATCTCCGATTCTATGTCAAACCCCTAAAAACTCACAATCCTTGGTCGTCCGATTGCCAATGTTCCTGGCTCTATACCATCGTACTTTGGACGATTCCAGACCTGGACACGAAATTGAGATGGGCCGATTGTCGTTTGGTATGTAAATCTTTTCAAATCCTTGACCATGGGAGTCTGTCACAAGATTCAGCAAGGAAAAAAGGAGTCATTTCATGAACATGAACATGTACCTGGACGTAATCGACGGACCATTCCAGAGGCGGTTTCGCTCTAATCACAGTATAGGCCACAATACCCTCGCCTCCTTCGCATTTGAATACAGGGAGGAAGACCCTTTTTCTCTTGGAAGGGTCCAAACACATTGATTCGTCACTGTGATAAAGATGACCTGAAAAATACAGCGATAAGAACATAAGGTTAATTCACATGAATAAGGTATATACCTATTGTATGTTCGTCATCCAAAAGACCTTGTTTCAACAGATCGTTGAAGTGAGGTATCTCAACCAACGCTTTTGATCTTTGATACACGTGGATCCATTTGCTCATGAATTCCGTGTTTAGGTGATCATTGAAGGAGAAGGGGTTCATAGTATTAGCCACGGAAGACGCCCGATCCAGAAAGGCGGGTGACGAAAATTCGGCCAGATAGTCGTAGACACCATTTTCAAATTTCTCAAAAAGATTGTCGTTTGTGCATATTACATGAGAGGGGGTGAATGGATGTATTGAAAGCTTGTGTAGAAGATCGTTTGCTGAATAGTTGCCAATACCGGCAAAAGAGTTGAACCGATTAGCCAGAAGTTCGACAATAATGGGCCTGAACAGTGTGTTGTAGGACAGAGTAGGGTTTGATCTTAACGGATCTGGTGTTTGTTGTCTAAAATTTAGCCCATGTCAACAGCTGAAAGTCGTATTGTCATACAAGAATTACATACTGTCCGGCAAAAGGCAAAATTGTCTGAAAATGACGACTTTTGTAATCTTTGATAATCGCTGCTCTCCAGGTGTCCAGATTTCGAAGAGCCAAGGGCGTTTCGAGAACCCAATCTGGTCCACCTTTTTCGATGCTATCAAAAAGATTATTCCAGACCTGCCATATTTTCAAATAAGATGCTGAGTGAATGAAATCAAACATATGTGATTACATACCTTTGTACCCGGAGACAGCTCAGCCGGCGTCCAAGGGCGGTTTCTGCTAAAGAGATGCATGATGATTGTAGTGTTAAAGTCGTTTATCACCCATGCCCATCTCTCTGAAACAAAAGCCGCCACGACCTTCACAGTTCTTTCCTCCCTGCTTGAGTAAGGAACGATATATTCTTGCGGAAATTCGAAGACTCGCAGTTCTTCTGATGCTCTGAGCCGATCGGGGTTGGGGCCGGCAATGTCGTTGGATGTTATGGCGTGATAAGTGTCGATGGGCATGCCGACGACGTTTGTTTGCAAAGCAAGGCAGATCACCAAGGCATGAGGACCTGCAGCAATGCACAGGAGCTTACCCCTAGATCTGCAAATCAGAGGAGCATAGGGCACGATGGCCATGTAATCCCCAATCCCATCTCTGTCAGCCCTTTCAATCCAATGGTCTGGAGCATAGGAACACCACTGTGGGTTGGCAATTCTTGGCGTTGTCCATTCATACATATTGGAAACCACTAAAGTTTTCTTCTTTTTCGATGAAGAATGTGTAATTGGTACTATCTCCAAACGATCTAAAGAGGTACGGACTAAAGTCAGTAATTCAGACTGCAATGTAAAGCAAAATCATACATACATAACTCTCTGTTAGAATCCAAGAACCTCTCCATTCCTTTTCCCAATGTGAGCATAGTTTCTATTCCTTTGGCGACCTGAACCTCTGGCATTTCCAAATCTTCGATGGCAGATAGCAGAACTAAGCAAATGATAACATATGTTACCGATTTGAAAATGGTAGTGGGTCTAATGCGATCCGTCATTAGCTATCTCAGAGCAGGCAACTGAAAATTAACGATAAATTTACCCGAATTTGAAGGACGGCCACATAGGAGAGTGGAAACGAATATGTGGAAAGACGACAAAGGAGTGACTTGGGGACAGTCGCATTGACCATGTGAATGCGGGCCGCAAAGAAACCGGTGATCTTACGTGATCACGCTGGTGAGATTTGAGTGAAAGCATTGACGCGTTTTCGTTGCGTTGGATATTAGAATGGCATCGAAGACTTCATAAACAGGTTGCGAATGTGCCACTATATACCTTACATGTGTGTAGTCCATGCTAAACATAGAAATTCGAGCATAATCCAGGAAACAAATTTCTACATAGTCATTCATTGGCATTTCGTTGCAGCACAATTCGATGCGTATTTGGCAAGACGTGTAAATACAAACAATGACATCAGTAGAACGCAAATCTACGGCTCGACTTGAACTACGGCTCAACTACGCCTACAAAACCTCCACCGTTCGAACATCAGTTCCAAGACCGTCTGGAGAGAATGAGATCTCAAAAGTCACTTTAACCACTTCACCAACCAATGTTCGCTCCAAATCTTCGGGGAGTATGCGCATCTCGTGTTTCCACCATTCAACGTCCCTAAGTTGGTGTGTGATCAGAAGCTTGTCCAGCTCCTTGCGGAATGGCATTGAGATAGGATAGTGCTTCAAGTCGAAACGTAAAGAGTCATGGCGCTCCTTTCCTGTAGGCTATCAATGACAAGAGTTAGTAAGTGTCAATCGTGTCTGAGTAAGAGACTCACCCTTTCCACGAATATATGTGAAAGGAGCAGAAGCTCCTTCGGAGTGGTCGACACATCGACTGATTTGGTGGGGGCAGGAATAAAGCATGACAACATGCTCAGAGTTTCTAAAGCAGACGGAAAGTCCTCATCGAATCCAGGAATCCCTGTTGGTTGCTCCAAATTGATAGAATGTTGGGCATCTTCCAGGAGCGTTCCGGTATGACCACCCTTGTAATTGCCATGTGGTCGTAAAAAGGTGTTCGAGGAAGACACTCGGCCGACAATGACGCAGGTTTTACGAAACCGACAGTGAGGTCCATACAGCTTGCCACGATCTTCAGCGATTGCTAACCATGAAGATGTAGAAAGAAAGTTGGGATTGGCGAGGTACCCCATGGATTTCATCAAGTCCGCTCTTTGACGTTTGAGAGAGGTTTCTGTACATTGTCAATACCAGGACACTGTATATAGTAGCCAGAAATAACGGACCTCTGGGGAACAGGAACATAGCTTGAATAGAGAGAAGACAAGATTAACAGGGGAAGGAAAAGATAGTTTGACATTATCACTAATCTAAGGCAGGGCGATTTATGGAGGCATAAGGAGGAATACGTTCAATCAAATCTACAGATCTTCCAAAATTGAAACAGGAATGATTCAAACACCTGGGCAAATCGCGTCGCCACATGAAAACAGTGGAGGTAAAAGGGGTATTTGAAAATGCGCGTGGTCCGACCAATCTCTTCAAAGACATTCCACCCCAACGAAAAATCCCCATCCCTGCCAAACCCGATTTCCTCCACTGTGCCGGACAAGCGATAGGACAAAGATTGGTCGTTTTATCTATGCATTCGAGACCGAGGTTGAAATCAGCAAAAGGAGGGGAAGACGATGGACTTGATCTCAAGGTAAAACACTGTTTCTTGGCGAACTGTTGAGGGTAATAACAGGCGAATGTTGTTGGTGTAAGAGCGAACATTTGGGAAGACATGACCGAAGTGAGAATGGTGGGTACAGATGCGTCCTTTCTAACAAGATAAAGAACAATAGTTCTGTTACCCTGGTAGTTATTAAGTAAAGTTTCACGAAAATAATAACCCTGAACTCACCTTTTGAAAGTGACGATGACCGATACAGACCCCCCTGTTAGGATCACGGAAGTTGATGGGGGGCAGAAAAACCTCGGTATATCCTTCCTTCACCACCAGAAACCGCTCCATATCGTCCATTTTTTTCACAATGAGAACATCCATTTGGTTTGGTTTCACGATGTCGAAACCGGCCATATCCGTGCTCATCATGCATCGAACGATGGCTCCTATAACCATGCCATCGGAATCCTCAAGACGGAGGAAAAAAGAGATAGGATTGTCGACATAGTACTTCAAGAACTGCTTGACGCGTTCCCGAAGTCTTCGATGAACAATTTTGCGGCATGTCCGGTTTGCGTGGGCGATTGAAACCAAGGTCGACCAGGAACAAAAATCAACCACCAACGAAAAAAGTTCGCGGCAGTCATACACAGCCTCTGCGCCTGAATGGTCCTGAGCAAAAGTAGCAGAAACACAAATGAAACACATACCAGGACTTGAAATGTCTGGTTCAGACATTCAAAACCGAGAAGGATTAAGGAGTCCACAAGAAGGGTTAGGAAAATGGAAGAGGAAGAGAAATGATTTTGAAATCACGCAAGTGGCGACGTCCAATTTTAAATGATTTATTTGTTTGCTAGGTACAAAGCAAGACCCCGAAGTTATCGATGAACCCATCCATGCAACAGCTAGTGACTGTCATCCCAATTACGCCCATTCGCACACAACCTTTGGGATATGTTGAAGTACCAAATATGATATAAAGGCTTGATTGACATACCATGTGAGTAAACCCGGTATATGTTTAAAATCTTCTCGAGAAAGATTCAAAACGCGTCCCGATTGTAATGTCTTCACAATAAGGATCTCGCCACGCCAGGAGACAGCGTTATTATACATAAGGTTACGGACGAGTTGATTGATGGAATGCAAGGGTTGGAGATAAGCCATAGTTTCCTGCGAAAATAGAACGATCAATTCTCTTTGGAAGAAACTGGGAGATTCAAGACATACACACCTGATCGTAAAATATGCAGCAATATCTGACCATTTCTGATCCATTTCCAGGATCGTTGTCATAGAAAAGCCTATTTCTCTCTAGACAAGCAACATTTTGGATGAGATATGGCGAATTTGGCAGCCATAGAAAGACGTCTAAGTCCTCCTGTGTGAAGATTCTAGTCATCCCAGCAAGCACTGGGACGTCGACCAGGTGTACTTCATCACAGCCTCCTCCAATAAAAGCACAGACACGGGATTCCATCGTCTATAGGAAGTATCAGATTCAAAGTTTTAATCACAGTAAATGATGACACTCACCCTTATGTTCGGAAAGGTTTCCAACACCTTTTTCATAGACTCGAATTCTACTTCGTCGATGATTCTCCATTCCGAGTCCATGATGACAGAGCAAAGACAAGAAACGACTAAGTTGCAATTTGAAATATATAAGTCCATGTCACGCACACTGAATAACCAAATTGCAAACGCACCATCAATATTCTGACATACCATAATCCTCGTCATCTCCACACGCCAAATGCTTCAAGCAACGGACCAAGAACTGTACGGCAGAGTCACTGTCTCGAGTCTGCGCAAGATTTGCCAGCAACATGTTGGCGGACACGCGAGAAGCTATTCCAACAAGACCAAGATATTCGAAATGTTGGACGGTCTTTCAGACGATGTTCTGCAACGAATATCTTCAGATGTGCAACATTTGTTGGATGAAGGAGGTGGACGTTACAAGAGGAAAGCCAGGAACATCGTATCGTCGTCGAACAAACGACCCAGATTGCACCAAAATCCACCTATCCGAATGGAACAGACACGCACAAATCCCCTATTCGACAACGACGAATGCGCACCCGAACGCGAAGCTGTCCAACACCAACCAGAACACGAAGGCGTTCAACACCAACCACAAGTTGAATCGTTCGACGAAATCGGGCATTCGACTATTGAACGTTTGATTAATAGCGATTTTTTCCAAATACCAAGCCGCGATATACTTAACAACTGTGTCTCTCGGTTCATCGATGCGACAAGCAATCGAGCAATGGCCCAAGGAATATGTGCATCCTGTGGCCGTATCAGATTTAGTGAAGAGCTCAAGGAGATAGAGCTTACCACCATTCCCAACCGACATCTCCTCCAACCTCTGAAACCTTTTCACGCGCACGAGCTCACAGATGGAATGTTATTGCAGCGAGAGGGTATAGTAGATGGGAAAGCAGCAAAGCTGTGTGGCCACTGCTTCAGCTGTCTAAAAGGGAAAAAGCGACCTAAATTTAGCCTTGGGAATAATTTGTGGATTGGAGACGTCCCAACTGAACTGCAAGATCTCACCCTTCCAGAACGTGTTTTAATCTCCAAGTTCTTCTGTGCTGCCTATATCGTCAAACTCTATCCTAAACAAAAAGGCGCTCGAAGTTGGGCATCATCAGGAACTCTCCACAATGCTCTTCGAGGAAATGTGTCAACCTACCGGCTGGACCCAAGACAGGTCGCATCTATGGTCGATGGAAGAAACTATCCCCCCAATGCCAAAATTCTGTCAGCAACAATAGGCATTACCTTTGTGGGACCCAAGGGCCTGACCGAGGCAACAATGCCTTCTATGTTTCGTGTTCGAAGAAGAAGAATTCGAGACGCTCTTCGTTGGTTGAAGGCAAACAACCCAATCTACGACGACATTGTAATATCGGAGGAAAGTCTTCAGCAACTACCAGAAGATGGGATCCCTGAAGAACTGATCCAGACAGCGCGATACTCTGACAGCATAGAACAGGTGGAGAAAGAACATGCTGGATACGTTCCCGAGGACGCGGCTGATGAAGGTAAAGTCAATATAATTCTCTTATAAAAAAACAGAGACCTAATTATGTTTTTTATTTAAAAGACATCATTGAGAAGACGTTGAACGAAGCCGGTTTAATTGAAGTAGACGAATCAGATGAAGAAGGTCAGTTTACAATCTTTGAACACGTCATATTAAATTTTGAAAGCACCTTCAGAAATGCGAGTAGAGGTCATAGAACCGGAAGTAATCCCACTTCAATCCTTGGGCGTAGTGGATATCGATGGTGTTGAAATCACGGACTCCGAATTAATGGCCCACGCACTATCAAACGCTATAGACGAGCAAGAAAAAATGCCAGGAGACCAGTACACAATCCGTCGAGGAAGTGCTTTTGTCAACGAGTACGCACGTGTCGATCCCAAGACTGGACAAAGAAACGACGGTGGACCAAGCAATCCCAATCACTTATTGGGATGCTTTCCGACGCTTTTCCCTTACGGCCAAGGTGGAATTGAAAGTTGCGAGGATGGACTACCGTATGAGACACATGTACGCTGGACAATGGAATATGCCGACAAACGCTTTCGCAAAGATCTTCAATACCCATTTCAAGTATTTGGAGTGATACAAAAACGAGAAGTTTGTCGCTCTGCAAAATTTCAAATGGCCAAGGCAAATTTCAATCGAAACATGGATATCATATCCACACTCACTCCTGCGGATTTGGAGCAAGCAAGCAGGGAAGAGCTCCAAGGATCGCCATTCAGCAATCCAGCAATGAGGATTTTACGAAAGCAGCTGAGCTGTATACGCACCTCTATTACAGGCACTGACGAATCTCGCCATTCAGTTCGGTCAAAGATATGGGGAACGAATCTTATTCACAACCCTCCATCACTCTGGATCACCATCAATCCTGCCGATACACAGGATCCAATCGCTCAAGTTCTCACTGGGGTTGATATCAACTTGGACGATTTCTGCAACACAATAGGGCCCGACCACGTCGAAAGGGGTTGCAATATAGCCTCTGATCCATTCGCATCTGCCCAATATTTCCATCTCATAATCGAAAAGGTCTTCAGCGAGGTTTTTGGCATCAGGACAGCACCTACTGGAAAAATTGAACGACAATGGGGAATTCTTGGAAAAGTTCAAAGCTACATAGGAACTGTGGAGGCGCAAGGACGAGGAACACTACACTTACACAGTCTAATTTGGCTGAAGGATGCACCACCGCCACATGTACTCGATGCGGCCTTGAAGACGGAAGAATTTCGTGAAAAAATGAAGCTTTACATCCAATCTGTCATACGCGCAGATCTGGGGGGACGAAATCGGCAGGAGGTTAATGATATACCCAAGGAAAAAGGAATATCGTACACAAGACCAAAGGATCCCCGAACGTCGACACCAATGGAGATTGAAGAACAAGAAACGAAACTTGCGAGGGCACTACAATTTCACAAATGCACGCTAGCAGCGTGTCTAAAAACAGTCAAGGGAAAACTAGTATGTAAACGTCGTGCCCCATTCGAGACAGCGTCAGAGGCCTGGGTGGATGAAGCGGGCAACTGGGGGCCTAAACGGCTTTGCGACATGCTTAATGCATGGAATAGTGACCTGATGAATTGTATAAGGTGAGAATCTCTCCCAATGTTATGATACAGAAAAACTAAAAAGGCCCAGGTGTAATCATGATGTGAAGCTAGTAGCGTCAGGACGTGATACCGCAACGATCACATATTATATCACCAATTATGCTACAAAAAAACAAGAACGTTCATCCAATGTATCTGCTCTATTAGCCAAAGCTATAGCCTTCAGCAAAGTCGTCGACAAAAGACAAAAGGATTTAAAGACAATCAATAGGAAACTGATAACCAGATGTTCAAACTCACTGAACCGTTATCGAGAATTCAGCGCCCCCGAGATCATGACATATATAATGGGATGGGGGGATGTGTATGAGTCCCACCACTATGTATCGATTTTTTGGGATCCCGTGGTTATGGCGTTGAAGCAGACCTTTCCAGAGCTTGCAGAACAAAGGTAAGGTCACCGTCTGTATAGAAAAGAAATACAAAACTGATGATGGTGGCCAGTGCCATGGGAAGCATAGAACAAGCAGGAACAGAAACCACACAAGTGAGGTCTCGACGTGTTTCAGAAAAGATAAAACTGATAAATACACACAGGAAAATAGCAGAACCATGCAACTTGAAAATGGACAGCTCCAGCTCAAAGATCAGCTACGGGATTATCGATATCGAGGAGAAGAACTACATCCAATGAATTTTTTAGATTTCATGCTATCAACGTACGAAGGAAAACCCACCAATGAAAACGCATCAGGTCTGGGCCGTATACCTAACAGACGCGTTCCATACCAACCAGCAGCCAACAAAGAGAAAGTGCGAATAATACGGACAGAAGGCCACGAGACTCTTCCCAGATTTGTTGGAAAATGGTTCCCAAGAAACGACTCGGAACATCCACGTCAAGCTGAATTCTACTTTGCAAGCATGTTAGCATTGTTAGAACCGTGGACAGACATGAAAACTCTGAAAGGGAACTGTTCAACTTTCAAGGCAGCATTCGATATAATGACGAAGAAAAACAATCATCGATTACACAACGTGATCTACAACATACAATATTTCTATCAATGCCAGGACGGTGCCAAAGCAAGAATTGCACAGGAGAAACTAAATGGAACCTTGATTCCGACCCGATCCGAAATTAGAATTGCAGAAGGGACTCTGAGAGTTGAGGAAGATGGAGCAGTAGAGGATGGAGATGATGAGTGGTACATGGGGACTGAAATAACAGAGGAAATGTTAGAAAAGGAAAGGGCGATGAAAGAAAGAGGAAACGAACAGATTTTTGGGGCCAACGCAATTTACGAAGCATACGAACATGGAATATTCATCGAGTCTGATCCAGACAGGGAATGGGAGGAATGTGCACCAAAGTCAACCGACGAAGACATGCTGAGGATCAAGGCATGGGAAAAACTGCTGAAAGAAACAACACGCAAAATGGTCAACGTCAACCTCGAAATCCAAGAAGAAACTCACAGAGAACCGATGGTCGCGGAAGGGTCAATATACAGACGTGAACAACAACCCACCATCCAGGTCCCAACAACCGCCCTACAGACGAAGAAAGATGAACGTCCGAAGTTGTCAATGCTAAACGAGGAGCAGAAAAGAGCACACGACATCATTGAAGAAAAATTGCTAGAGTTGATTGAAAGTGAGTGCAATAATTAAATATAAGAAAGAAGTACTAACAGGAAATGAAGAGGGAAGCGCGCCACAATTGAGGATGCTGATTCTGGGAGAAGGAGGAGTAGGAAAGTCAACGTTGATAGGAGCTATCACGGAAACATTCGAACATTACGGGAAGGATGACATACTTGCGAAATGTGCGACCACAGGGATAGCAGCCACGGACATTGGTGGTCAAACGTTACATTCATGGGCAGGGCTTCCAATGGCAATATCAAATCCCAGAGAGGATTGGATAGAGAGAGCAGGACAAGGCACGGCAGCCAAAAGACAGATCAACATAGAGGGAAAGGAATTCCTCATCATTGACGAAATTTCAATGGCCGACAAAAGTACATTGTGCCTCGCCTCAGAAGTCGTGGGAGCAACAAGGGCGAAGAACTACAAAGGCTCTTCAGATGAAATATTTGGAGGGATGCACGTAATACTTACAGGAGATTTTCACCAATTTCCACCAGTCAGCAACCCGACAGGTGCACTATATGTCGAGGAGGAAGGACCCAAGCAGCTCGCAAAATCAAAATTGGGGAGAAACATCTTCAAACAATTCGATGTCGTCGTGATCCTGGACAAACAAATACGTGTTACAGACCAAAGATGGACCGACATTTTAAGAAAACTACGAGTGGGAGAATGTGAAAGAGACGACATAGACGAAATAGAAAAGCTCGTACTGGGACATCCAGAATGTGACGTGCCGGATTTTCAGGAAGGACCATGGAGTAAAGCAACGTTGGTGACGCCGAGACATGGAGTACGAGAGGCCTGGAACAAAGAAGCGATTGCGAAGCACAGCAAACAGACAGGACACATACGATATTCAATACCGGCAGAAGACAGGGACAAAGCGACAGGAGGGAAACCTTCAAAACGAATTCAATTGGCGATGATTCGACAAAAAGATAAGAAGAAAAACGCACTGAAGGAAGAGATCCAGGTTGCTGTAGGGATGAAAGCGATGGTCCTTTTGAACATAGCGACAGAGGCCGATATAGCAAATGGGACACGCGGAACAATAGAAAAGGTCGTGCTGGACAGCAGAGAGACAGGACCATACAGGCCAAATGAAGAGGGAATGGTGAAGCTTCAATATCCACCGGCGATGCTACTTTTCAGGCCAGACAAAAAGACAAAGATACGTTTCGAAGGGATCGAGGAAGGACTGATACCTATAACGCCATCCGAAACGACATTCAAAATCAGAGATCTATCAAAGGGAACAGAACATCAGATCAAGAGAAGACAATACGCACTAACAGGCGGATATGCGTTCACCGACTACAAATCCCAAGGCCAAACGATGGAATATGTGATTATTGACATTGGGAAACCACCCACAGGGTCATTGTCGCCTTTTGGAGTGTATGTGGCACTTTCCAGGAGTAGAGGAAGAAACAACATAAGGCTGTTGCGAGATTTCGACCGCCAACTATTCCAACATCATCCTTCAGAAAGTCTTAGACAGGACACGATAAGAATGCAACGTCTAAACGAGATGACGAAGCGAAGATGGGAAAAGAAAATGATGGGGTAGACAGAGATCACACAAAAGTCGGATAAAAACTCAATAGATTAAAGCAGAGGGTCGATAACCAGAGCGAAGCACCGTTGGAATAGAGGACAGATGAAGCAAAGGCGTTAGGAACAAACAAGAGCAAAGTTTGTTTCAACTTTCAGAGCTCGAGGGACCCTCTACGAATAATTTCTTGTTTAGAGGTAGATGGTAGGAGCGTGTGAAGCAAACAAAGGCAAACTTTGTTTCAACTTTCAGAGCTCGAGGGACCCTCTACGAATAATTTCTTGTTTAGTGGTAGATGGCTGGAGCGTGTGATGCAAACAACGTCAAACTTTGTTTCAACATTTATTGCCTTATAAGGTAGAATTCAGACCCGAGGGAGCCTTACTTTACAGCAAGGCCATATTCACCATGGTTATGTGTTATGAACTCTTTCCTTTATCTTATCTAATCTTTCCTTACCTAAACTCTTATCCCTTGCTTTGTTTTTATAGACAACTTTGAACCATATAAATATGCCTATAAAGCACAGTCAGTGTTTTCCTAATGTACACAGTAGATATCCATGTTGTTCTTTAGCTAGTTTTTGAGAATCTACTTAATTTTTACTGGACTTCCTCAGATCCTAAAACAATATGGTTTTATTTTTAGGCTCCGTTCTGAGATAGAGAATTTTGTACAATCAGACAAACTACTGTACTATTATGACCAAGTCTTCATGACACATGTCACAAGGGCTCAAGAAGTGAAGAGATTTGGAAAATGTCACAGGTCATAGAATATTGTGAAGACATGATTTAGTGCAAATATCAATTTTTTTTTGGCTCTGTGGGGCTATTTTGGGGGCTAATTTCTTGAAAAAAAAAAAAAGGATTTTGTCACACAATTACGAGTCTTTTATGTATAAAAGTGAGTTATTTTATGCGAAGCCCAAAATGTATGCCTGTTATGCCCTGGGAATATTTTGTTGATGGCATTAGCATAGACTTGCCTTATTTAGAGCCCATTTTTGCTCTTTCATCTATGATGTTCTGCTGCATAGAATCCTTAGAAAATAAATACATGAGATCTTTGAATATTTTCCAGATTTGTGGTGATTTTTTCAGAATTTTAAATGGTCATCTTTAGATGGATGCAGAGGCAGAGGTTTGGATGATGTTCTGGAGGTGGCTGTGCTCCTGATGCTGTCTTTGGTAGGGTGGTGGGTAATAGCTCGACCAAGTTTGCACAGGCTAATTTGCACAGCTAATTTGCGGC
>JAHXRV010012255.1:0-10776 GCA_019904355.1 Psilocybe tampanensis | reverse complement strand
TCGGTCTCGCCGTTTGAGCTTGATTCCCTTTTTTCTTTGAAGGAATGAAAAGAATGACAGTAAACAAAAACTCGTAACTTTGCAGTTGGGAATAATGATAGATAATTAACTTAAGGACATCATTGGTATCATTGAAATTTTTGATGGTCCAAATCCCAGATGCGAACCATCCCGTCAAGCGAGGTAGACACTATGCGTTTGCCATCAGACGAGAACGCGACGGACCACACCCACGATGTGTATCCCCGTAACGGCTCTCCCACTGGCTCCCCTGTTGCCACATCCCAGATCCGAACCGTCTTGTCACTCGAGCCAGAGGCTACGCGTTTGTTATCGGAGGAGAATGCGACGGAATTGACCCAATTTCTGTGTCCCCGCAATGGCTCTCCCACTAGCCTCCCTGTTTCCGCATCCCAAATCCGCACTGTGTGGTCGCGCGAGCCAGAGACGACGTGTTTACCATCGGACGAGAAGGAAACAGACCTGACGAAGTTTGTGTGTCCCTGTAATGGCTCCCCCACCGGTTTCCCTGTTTTCACGTCCCAGATCCGAACTGTCATATCATCCGAGCCAGAGACGACACGTTTTCCGTCAGACGAGAACATGGCAGACCAGACCCAATCCGTGTGGCCCCGTAATGGCTCCCCCATCGGCATCCCTGTCTCCACATCCCAGACCCGAACGGTTTTATCAGCCGATCCAGAGACAACGCGTTTACCATCCGACGAGAAAGCGACGGAGCTGACCCAACGTGTATGTCCCCGTAATGGCTCCCCCACCGGCTTCCCAATCTCTATATCCCAAATCCGAACAGTATAGTCATCCGAGCCAGAGACGACGTGTTTGCCATCAGACGAGAAAGCAACAGCGTTGACCGAATCCGTGTGACCGCGTAATGGCTCCCCCACCGGCTTCAAGTTTCTTGTTTCCATGTCCCAGATCTGAATCGAGCTATCACCACTCAATATGGAGGCTGCGCGTTTGCCATGACCATCAGTCCACAGAAACGAGGCGTCAGGGATATGTAAGACCTGGCAGGCTGGCACGGAACGGAATAAATCCTTCAGTTTTTTCATGATAAGCCTGAAAGACTACTCACGATCTGTGAATAGTGCCACAAACTCTCGGGCTGTTCGCCGATGGTCGTCGAGGTCGGCATTCCAAAGGTCTAGCAGAAAAGGCCGTATTTTTGAGCCAGCGCTCAGCTTGAAATCTGGACCATCCCGACAACTCCTCTTCAGGACATCCGTTGTGGAATGTAGGAGCCGTTGCTTGTTCTCAATCGTAAGATTTCCTTGGTTGAGTGCCTCAACCACCGCATCATATAGGCTTTGCCGTGCATCACCTAAAGCCTTGAAACCTGAGCGTTGTACAAATGAGAAGTAGGAAAAGCGTGGCTTACTCGAAATCGCCATGTGATGCAGAGATTGCAAAGCAGCATCACTGCCCTCGGTGATCAACTGCTCGACGATGTTCTTGATATAATCATCCAAATCTACCTCTAGCCATTTATGAGCTTCTCCACCGATACCCCTATCCCGCAGCGTCTCCCAGAAGAAACGGTCATCGTTAACAGGACGCGCTTTAGGCGTGTACTTTTCGAATATCTTCTCGTCGGCTCGCAAAAGGGAGCTATGGATCTTCTGGCCAGGGTGCATTTTACGAGCTGTCCCACGATGAGGCCTAATAGATATACATATAGCTCAGTGATACAATTATTCTTATAATTTTAAATTAACAGAAAAACTCACATTCTCGTCGTCTTCATTTGTCCATTTCCCTTCCTTGTATAGGTCAACCGCTTTATCGGAAAAAGCTCAAACAGCCGCCAGACCCCCGTCAACGATTCGATAATCGTGATCTGCTCTGTTGGGGAGAGTTCATGATCAAATAGAGCAGTACGAAGGCCAGCGGCGCCAGCTTCAAAAACCATCCATCTGAGAGGCGGCCTGGAACGATCCATCCCTTCGTTTTGGATATTTCCTCCCCCACTATGATGTTCCATTACATTTTTAACAACAACACCCACTGTGCATCGCTCAGCGCGGGAATGGAGGCGTACTTACATATCCGAGTGCGTCCCTGCAAACCAGACTTCTTTTGTATGTGGGAGAGACGCCGTGGGTCTCGGGGCTGTGTCTTTATCTTTGTTGGAGGGTGCATTGTCCAGCTTGCGGCTTTCTTGCACTTCCGACGCAGACATGCCTTTGTTGTTCTTTCCTTCAGGTGTAGCCGTGCTGGCGGCGGCGGGGATGGACGACCCGCCATAAGCATACTCTGGCAGAAACTTGACACGCCGCTCGTCGAGTGCAAGTGCGTGACGGAAGTAGCATACGTGCTTCATGCCGTCGATCGTAAGCGGGAGCATGTTGGTTCCACGTACGACCCCAATCGACGAAACGGTATCCCTATTGGTCCAGGTCTCGTCATTCAAACTGAAAAGAAAAAAAGTGCGAATTTGAAGCAAAAACAACGTACCATGCTCCGACGAAATGAACCTTGACATCTTTCATGGAAAAAGCACTCTTAAATCGAGAGGCCTTTGACGTGAACTGGTTGGGCTGTCCGACTTTAGCGACATTGATATTGTCGTCCCCACTCGTTGGGTCGGCGTATAGCTGATATGCACTGTTGTTATTCAGTGAATGATCAGTTGGTTTGAACTTTGTAAAGAAGAGAGCTTTGGTCTAAACAGCTCACAATGGTATCTGCAGTTCGTTTCCCTTATAGATAAGGCCGACCTACAGTACATTTCGCACAGACATTAGCCTTAGGCCCCATTCGGGATCCTGGTGATGAGAGGAGGTACCACACCTTCTCAATCATGGCTGAGAGTACGCGGACCTGATACGCGCCACGCGAAAATCCTATTGAATGCGTCACAATAAGTAGATCCACAACACCACGGGGAAAGAATTTTCGAAGTACCGAAGAGAAAGATACAGTCCCCAGGCTCATAATTCTCAGACAACCAGCGGTATGCGCCTAAAACCGTCTTTTTGAAGTCCCTGGAATGTGTTGATGTGAAAACGAGGCCATAAGCAGGAGAAAGTGGACGCTTCAACTTACCACGCGATGGCCAAATCGATCGTGTAAAATAGCCACTGCTTGTAGAACTCGTACGAAAACGGTGAGGGTTGAACATAGGTCCCAATTCCGCTGTTGTACCACGTTCGCTGGTTGTGACCCTCCTTCAAGATGAGGTTGTACAGCTCGATCACATTTGTATTCTTTTTTACCAAGAAGATATCGTGAGACGATAGAGATTCGAATTTCGCACAAGATGGGCACATACCTTGTCACCGAATTGGTTTGCGGTACCATCTATGCAGACTATGAGGTTTCTGCTGCCCACTTTGTGGCACCCGCATGGCATATCCCGCCTACTATCAGGACGGAATCTGGGGTCTGAGCCCGAGTGAGGCGGACCATGATCGTCGGTGGGGAAGGCGGCGCGGGCATGTTCTTCAATACATTTGGGAGATAGACTTGGTGAACAGAACGTCGGAATAGAAGCCTAGAATGCTCACCGCTTGTTTCCATAAATCTGAGGGAGGCTTAAGAATGTTCGTCTCGGGGTGTAATGGGAGAGGTGAGCAAGGAGCACTGTCACTTGTGTTATGTTTCCGCCTCGCGGCTGCCCCAGTGTAGACGTTGACAGGATGCACAGTGATGGTACCTGGTCTGGGTCCCAAGAGATCGCGTCATCACTTACTTATCTTCCTGGAACCCCTTCTTCCACCCTCGTCCCCGTCGTCTTGCTCCTCCGTCTCGAGGTCGTTGTCGATGTTAACGACGATGTTCAGCAAATGTTCAACGTTCAACGTTACCAAAACGTACGTTCAACTCGAGGTGTGTTTGGTTGTTGCCTTGTTGCCAAACAACCTCCCTAATCATTTTTGCAGGCTTCTCCAAGTTCTTCTTCAACCTCGACGTCGACGTCGACCGCCATCTCCTCTATGACCAACATCCAAAGACAACGTCCAAGGTATGTGTATCTGTTCTTTGTTTCGTGTTTTCTCTCTAACGTCTTCTCAAGATTCCTCTTTCTGACTTGCACGCTATGTTTTTCAAGGTACGTCTGTCTACCTATTTGTGTGTGTGTTCATACCTTTTGTTTCTTACGTAGATTCCAGCCCCAGCCGCGCCTCCAAATCCTCATTCTACTGTGAATGATGAGGCTAAAGCTTCGATTCCACGACACGCGTAGACACGACGTATCGATCTCCGGTGACAGGGGTTTAAGCTAGAAGGGGGGGTATATTTGGAGGACGGAACGTAAGTCTGGGGTACTCTGGCCGTCTGAACGCGTATTGACGTTGGTTTTATTGCAGATTATGCCCCGAGACGACATATCGCGTCCCCGCGAACAGGTACACGACGCCACGCTTTGATCCAGCCGGATCGCGATGCCAGTCCAGGCGCCGACTTGATATACGAACTTCCCGCGAATGGGTATTCATTCATTTCGAAGGACCCTCTCCAAGACCTTGACGCAACGTATCGAGTTCCGCTAAGCGGGGATCGGTCTAAGGCTAGTCGCTGTATTCTTCAGGTATGCTGCTCTTTTTTTTTCCTTCATCGCTCTCCAGCCAATGTACTCATGTTCTGGCGGTGTTGAATAGGGTCTGATTTTGACACGGGGAATCCTGCCCCAGTCCCCGACATCCCTTTGAGACGACGTATTTGCTTCCGGGGACCGAGTCAAGGCTCTGAGATGACATATGGATTTCCGGGGAATGGCTCTGTGTATAGGTATGTTTTGCATTTTCCCTTCTCGTTTGGATGGTGAATTCACCTTCTGTGCCATTAGCCTCCCAATGCCCCGACACGACATATCAACTTCCCCGACATACGTTCTTCGGGAGAACGGGCACAGAGGTATGTTTCATCTTCCGTTTCAAGCCTTATTCTAATGCTTACCCTATCTTAGATCCGGCTCTGAAGCTTGAAGACTGATCGTTCCAACACGACGGACGGACGTCCCGCGAACGGGGTTGACATTGCAGAGGTACGTATGTACGTATGTTCGTGTAAGCATTTCACAGATACCATATATGTACTGATCTTTTCTTTCCTAGGACGACTCGCCACCTTTGCGAGAAGGCGAGAACTTTGAAGGTTCGCCTTCGACCTTCCTTCGTGTCCTCGAGCCATGGCCACGACAAAGTTGAGGAACGGAAGGATTTGGTACTGGGGTGGGAGACCGTGTTGGTGTTGGGATGGTAGTCGCCGGCGTACCAATATGACGATGATGTGAGAACAATAAATGAATTGTATGCAGTACGAACCAAGAGTGCGTGCCAACTGAATGAATGTGAACGTGAACGTGAAAAGGGAAGCGGTGCCGTGCGTCCCATCAACACAGTCAGTCCATCCCCGCTCCGGCTCCACGTCTCCAAGACTCGCATGTTGTACGTAGGTGTCTCCCTTCCATCCCGGGCGTCGGTCTTCCTAACCGTCACTTCTCTGGCGACAGGATTAATCGAGGAGGTAGTGGTTTGGAATTGGTCATCATAAGCACATAACAGGTACTGTATGTACTTTGGCTATCGATCTCGCAAGGGTTTCTTGAAAGTTCTTTCTATTGAAATGCGAGTCTGCGACACGTACCTCGAACAACGGCAGACAGGCCAACGCCGTCCATTGCCCATGAACTCCTGGCAGGCATGTCGATGTCTTATTACTTAACGTCGCCACTGTTAGATGCCGATGAAGGTTGACAATATGGGCAATGTACGGCTGCTGGAGGACAGTCGCGACACAGCGAGGAGAGGGGATAAAAAAGTCAGTATATCAGTTGAGCCAGGTGAAGGGAACCGTGACTTACAATTCCCGCCTCTAGGCAGTTGGCGCACAATGGAGGCGAGGCGTTCCTGGCGTGTGTGGAGACGGATTGGGGGCCAGAGGAGCTCGTATATGCGGTATTCGTCAGGATGTGTGCAAGGCGAAGGATGCGTGGGGCGGGTTGGCTGTGGAGCCAGAGAGAAGAGGCAATGACGTGCGACTGGGTTCGTCGACGTGATAAACAAGGTCTTCCACCTGCCAAACTTGGAAGCCAAGCCCCTCTTTCTCCTGCCCCTCATCATCGTCAACCCATGTGTATGGACGATGGGCAATCTCTTTACACTCTTTTCCTGTTGTTTCGCTAGGAAACCGTCTGTTGTGCATCGTGTAAGTATTCTTCGTTTTCGGTTCCGAGTCATTCACTCATCCTTCAGACAGGAGAGGGTACCAGACGAAAACACTCGCCTTATCATCTAGGCTGCACCGATCCTCAACTTGAGGCTCGTGCGTGGCCTGCCATCATTTTCACCATCGTCGAATGGAGGCGCTGTGAGGAACTCCAGAGGGGGTAGGAAGAAGCAACGGAGAGGTACGAAAGAGACGGCGTATATGGAACGAAGTCGAGTGTGCCTGGGATGGAGATGGCGTGGACGAATGAGGAGTTGCGTCATCACCCGACGGTTTCCATCTCACCTGCGTCCGCGACGAGCAGTGTGGGCTTCATGTTCGTCGATCCGAGGCCGTTGATGGACAGCTGGGGGTAATCAAGATGGGTCTCCCGCATGTGGGTCCCACCTCATGTTCGACTGGGTACGTGGCGCGCTTGCAGTAAAAACAACCCCCGTTCATTGATCATAACGATCAGATTCGAGACGGTGAGGCCGTCGCTTACCTGGCACTCCCGCCTCTGCTACGGCTATCACGACCTCCTCGTAATGTCTACCCATTGAGGAATATTCAGGACTCAGAAAACCCACAACTAACCATGTACGAGTTACCTCGCATCCGTCGCTCATCAACGACTCGCACTATTCTGAAGGAGCTACATTTAGCTAGGAGAAGAACGGTGAGCCGCACCAAAACACGTACACTGGACAACTCAAGCTCAAGCGCTCAAGAGCCACGCCGCCACATACGTACGTATGTTTGACGTCGACACGAGTGACTGTGTAAACGAAGATGGCCGAGTCCCGACAACAACGACGGTCAGCAAAACAGGAAACAGGAAACCACAACATTGAACAGGAAAAAAAAGGCACACGGATTCCCGAAGAACTTCGCCATATCATTACTGGGCGTGATGACCGACGACCTGGGATGGAGGGGAGACGAGTCACGACGAGCGGGATGAAGAGGAGATGAATCATGATCAGGGGAGGGAAACTTGGAAGAGTGGAGAGGTCGATTCAAATTAATTATGAGTCGTCGGATTGGGACCCTCCGTTGGGAGTGCAGTCAAGTTTCAACGGGTCAAGCTAAGTTCAGGTACCGTCTATCTCAAGTTGGCTATTTATTACTTAGTATTCAGGCTTGCGTTGAATTGGATCGTCCCATCCACAAGCTATCGAGGCAGCTTCAGCTTCTTCTTTTCCTCGTCAAGTTTATCATCCGATATCTAGATTCTATATCGAATCTGGAGACTATGGTCTATGCTTCCATCAATTGACTCGGATATGTCGATACACAAACGATCCAAAGTGAACTCGTACACGAATGATTATGATTATGATACCCACAAAAGTGATAGAATTAGAATCAGAGTCGATCCCTGGGGTGACCGTGTCTCAACAATTTGAACCTATTTGAAGCATCCGACGTTCAAGTTTGTGACTCGTTCTCTCCCCATTTAAATTCACTCGCCAAAACGTGTTGAACATTTAGCTAAATTAGTAGAGATGCGGCTAATCAGATAACGTGTACAGTATGTTGAAAGTCAGACTCGGACGTTGAATGTCAATGACCAAGCCACGCTGAAAACCATTACGTTGGAGATGATAAAGCCTGACGGAGATCATCGTCTCGTTTCTTCCAGAATGCGCAGTCAGTCCCAAATCAATATATTTCTCGTGTCGAACTTGTGAAGGAATCAAGTAAGTAGGGTGAAGCGTCTGTGCGTCGCCAAGGTAAGCATGAAAGCCTACTCGTTCTGACGCAAAAGATAACTACAAACAAATTGTAATTTGTAATTTGTCCCACATCGTCAATATTAATCCAAACCCAAACTTCAATCTCTTCACACTCAGGCTCAGTGCTCACCATGGGCACCCACCACGTCTCCATCACCGTGGCCCGTCGCCTCCCTTCAGACTTCAGGATGCCAAGAAGTTCTACCTGGCCGCGCTCGCGAGTCGCGCCTCTCGGGTACTTACACCGAGATTATGTCCTTCGACTCGGCCTCACGCAGTGGGCCTTGGTGGGCCTAACCAGCAAACCCGACTTTTGGCTTGGGGTGGCGAAGGATGGTCACGTCGCTTTCGCTGCTGAGAACCAGGTCCACGAGCAGGTGGACGTGTTGTATGCAGCTGCTCTGTACGTGTCTTTGACATTGTCTCTTTTACATCTGCACATCTGGATTCTGCAGCATTTACTTACTTGGTACTGACGATTGAATATTTGAATGACGATCATAGGAAAGCGGGTGCGAGTCGACGGACAACGGCAAGCCCGGATTGCCAGTGAGGCCTGACTATACCCCGACCTACTACCCTGCGTTCGTCCTTGACTCGCACCGCACGGCAACAACTTTATCGAAGTCGTCAACCTGCCCGTTGCTGCTGAGTGCCAGGGTCCCAAATTCACTTAATGTACGTGTTGATTTTATCTCCTCGAAATCCTTCCAAGCCGCTGATGATAGTGCAGAAGCTACAGTACGTATACGCATCGTCTGAGAACGAAGGAGGGTACTGCCGCGCGGTGTGATGGACCCTCTCCATGAGACGAGTGAAGGATTGTGTCATCACCCAACGGTCTCCATATCACCTGCGTCTACGACGAGCAGCGTGGGCTTCATGCTTGTCGATCCGGGACCGTTGACCGTCAATTGGGGTTGATCGTCCCGTCATGTGTGTCGGCGGTTTGACATTTCGGTGCTGTCCTGAATTCTTTTTCTCTCTTCATTTGTCACTCGTCCTGGAACATACCCATCCCACCGTTGTCGATCTTTACATACATCCAGTCAGTGCGATTTCACTTCCCCTCGCAAACATCCAGATATCCATGCAGCAACTCATTCTCATCCTCCCTGGTTACATTTCGCCCACGGGCCTAACATGTCAGTTGTAGTTCACCTTCCAATCCTTGGGTTCTGTGAAGGTCTCTGCATTCCGAAGTATTCCACCATCACTCGAGGGTGTCTATCCCTTTCACGATCATCAGTAGCGACCGCCGACAGCACCACCATGGATCCACAGACCTCACCCCATCCCAGCCCTATCCGCTGTCAATTTCCAACAGAACTAAAACGAGGATGTCTCGCCCCCTACTGGCCGCATATCACTGGCACCCATTGTATGATTCATATCCAGTATTTATCATGCACGTATACGTATTTCATAGATAATATATGTAGCATCATCATCGGCACATTTTCATGATAGAAATACTAAACACCTCATGATTAGTCCTAGGCCCACATACCTCTGAAGAAAACCACGATGACCGTCAGTGTCGGACATCAGGACCGCGCCGGCGTCAAAAGTAAAATGATGCCGTGGAGCTTCCGCCAACGCTACCCCTGGTCAATCTTCAAGTTGATATGAAACACTGGTTTTTCCCTCATGATTTGGGCCAGATCTGTCGAGGAACACCCAACTAAAAGAGATAGGCATTGTTTGAGAATATATGGTTATATTTCATAGTGCTGGAGTCATATCAAACACAACTGTGCGGCCAGATTTGCAGCCGAAACAGATTTTGCTACCCCATGTTGCGGAACATTTAATATCGCGGTATTGAGAAGGGATCCAGCAGTGACAGAAGCCGGCCATTATCCATTGAATGTTGTCTGATATTTGAAGAGGAGATTTCCTATTGAGTGTAGGTGTCTGTGAGGGATAGAAAATGCTGAAGCCGAAACCAGTGCTGTGACTTCTGTGCACCCTACCGCCATCGGGCAATGCGACCAATACATCAGTCAACCGTTGAGAATTGCCTGTCAACACATCCCAGATTCGGATGGTTGCATCCACTGATGCAGAGACAACCCGAGTCCCATCCTGTGAGAATGCGACTGAGGTCACCCGACCTGTGTGGCCCTTCAGCGTGATCTCTACCTCCCCTGTCGTCACATTCCAGATTCGGACCTTTTTGTCAAAAGATCCAGAGGCAACTCGAGTGCTGTCGTGCGAGAATGCCACTGAGATCACTGAACCTGTGTGGCCCCTCAGCGTGGTCTCTACCTCCCCTCTCGTCACATTCCAGATTCGGACCGTTTTGTCATCCGATCCAGAGGCAACTCGAGTGCCGTCCTGTGAAAATGCGACTGAGGTCACCAGTCTTGTGTGGCCCTCCAGTGTGTTCTCTACCTCCCCTGTTGTCACATTCCAGATTCGGACCGTTGTGTCAGATGATCCAGAGGCAACTTGAGTGCCGTCCTGCGAGAATGCGACTGAGCCCACTGAAAGTGTGTGGCCCTCCAGTGTGGCCTCCACCTCCCCTTTCTTCACATTCCAGATTCGGACCGTTCTGTCATACGACCCAGAGGCAACTCGAGTGCTGTCATGCGAGAATGCGACTGTGATCACCGAACGTGTGTGGCCCCTCAGCGTGGTCTCTACCTCCCCTGTCTTCACATTCCAGATTCGGATGGTTTTGTCCTGCGATCCAGAGGCAACTCGAGTGCTGTCATGCGAGAATGCGACTGAGCCCACTGCATCTGTGTCGCCCTCCAGCGTGGTCTCTACCTCCCCTGTCGTCACATTCCAGATTCGGACCTTTTTGTCAAATGATCCAGAGACAACTCGAGTGCCGTCCTGCGAGAATGCGACTGAT
>JAHXRV010012202.1:0-61795 GCA_019904355.1 Psilocybe tampanensis | reverse complement strand
TTTCAACTACGGAGGTGCGCCAGCACCGACTAAAGGGGGTCCAGGGGCGCAGCCCCGGCAAGCTGTTGCCCAAAGCGAAGTAGAGAAAGGGCGAGCGAAGCGAGTCCTCTTCGACGCGTAGCGACGGGCATAAAGCTTGTTAGTTTGGGGGGTCAATGCAATCAAAATTTGAAATAATTTCTATTTATGGCATGGGTAACCGGGCCGCCTGATTTCGGGTCAAGGTTGCTTCGATCGAGTAGATTGGCTCCATACAGCTCCATACTAAAATACAATGTGGCTCTCTCCAGCTTTTAAGAAAACCCCCATAGTGCGTGTTCTCAATCTGGAATCATCTTTTCGTTTCTCCGTATAACGACATTCTGCCTTCACCATACCTCGGCGTATAATCCTTGCAGGACAGGGATTAAGAAATGGAGTACAACGATGCTGAAACAACACGTCCTCCGCTCTTGAGGCGAAAAGACGACGGGGAAGATCGGTTTCCTGGCCCGGACCATCGACAGTCGTACCAGGCTAAGGAAGATTCCTCGGGTTCAGAGAGTACCGCAACGCACTTGTCCGACTCAGAAGAGTTTGATTGGTCTGAGGACGAACAATCGCAGTCGAACGATGGGAACGAAGAACTCATTCGCTCTAAAAGAGGAAGGCGTGTGTGGTTTGCTTTCATGAAGCTCGCGAAACCTCTTCGTGTCTTTCTCGTAGCTTGCCTTGGTGTGGCTATCTTGATCACACCTCTAGTGGTCGTTAATGTGCGATTCCGAGAAAGTGTCGTCAAAGCTCAAGTGCATGCGTGGTCTCTTTGGCTTTCAATAACATGGGCTGCCTGTTGTGGAACGTATCTTCTAGTAGATATGGTCCCAAGCCTTGTCATTGCAATCACCGGTCTGTTTGGTGGGCAAACTCAGCGGCTCAAGATCCAGGTGGAGGTAATGTCTTCCTATACTTGTTCAGTTTTTTCATTGCATTGCTAACATCATGACAGCTTGTTTTGGCTGTTAAACCTTGGTTGAAGCTCGTGCTGGATATATCCTGGGCCTGGATAGCTTTGTCCGTCATCCGCACAGTTTATAATCCCTATGGACCATATTGGACAATCATCAACCGACTCATGCAAGTAAGGAGTTTTCGATCGCCCCCATTTGCAGTTTTGACCTTGCATAGGCTTTATTTTCCGCAGGAATTGTTATTTTTGTTGAAAAACTGTTTCTTCAATTTGTCGCCATCAACTTCCACCAGAAGGCGCTCGCCGATCGCCTCGCTGAAAATCAACTTGGTCTCAAGGCCTTAGATTACCTATCCAACGTTCAACCTGTTATCGAGAAAAAATCTAATTACAATAAACGGGGACACAAGACACTTGCATCTCGAACATTTGCACCTTTCGGGACTTTTGATGGACCGTCTGGATATCCCGAGGTTCCTGCAGGATCTAGCGCCGATAATTCACCTACCCGCGGCAACGAAAAGTCCCTACCGGAGGCATCGAAACTGAAACCGCCTAAAAGAAAAAAGAAAAAGATCACCACAGTCATTGTAGATCAGGTATTGAAGAACCCTCTTCTTGTTCGGCGTAAATGCTGATTTTGTTCAGGTTGGTGAGGCGATCGGGCAATTCGCGTTGAAAAATTCAAAGTTCAATCGACGAAATGCCTATAGCGGTTTATATTCTGCACGAAGATTAGCCCGGAAGTTATTCAGCGCCCTGAGCAATGCACACCCCCCAAGATCCCATCTTGTTGTCGAAGGTCAGTCTGGAAATTTTTTACCAGATCATGTCTGACCAGTTTACAGATTTCTATCCATACTTTCATTCCACCGCAGAAGCTGTGTGTAGATTTGATTGGTCTGCTGGACAAGTCTGTTCTGACTATCACTTTTCCTGGTTTCATAGCATGAAGCGTTTGCACTCTTTGATAAAGATGGTAACGGCGATATCTCTAAACGCGAAATGCGAGAGGCCGTTCAACGAATTTATCGAGAAAGGAAATCCCTCATCTCTGGGCTAAAGGTACTGTCTATTTCCCATTCCGATCTTTCAGTAGGCTGACGTTTTCTTAGGATGTTGGGTCGATTGTGGCGAAGCTCGATGCTGTCCTTTTGTCCATTGCATTGATCATAATCGTATTCCTATGCCTCCTGATATTCAACCGCTCGAATACCCTTGCATCGCTCGTCCCATTGGCCACAATCGTGCTCGGCTTCTCCTTTGTATTCGGGAATTCCGCTCAGACTCTTTTCGAATCGGTATTTTGTGCTCGCTTTTTCGCTTAACTTGATGACTGATGCCACTCTTTGAAGCTAATATTTATCTTTTCTACCCACGTCTTCGACGTAGGAGACCTCGTTATGATAGATGATCAAGTAAGTTATATTCCCTTTTCACCCTCAGTGGAAGTCATTGTCATTTTTCAATCACAGGTTCTGTTTGTAAAGGAATTTGGACTATTTTCGACAACATTTCGCAGGGTCGATGGTCAAGAAGTGATCGCACCAAATTCATTGCTGTCCAGCACGAAACTTGTTCACAACCTTCGGCGGAGTAAATCCATGTAAGTTCCCTTTCAAAATCCAGAACAATCTTAATAACAATCTCTTAGGTGGGAAACGACAAAATTGATGGTCTCATACGATACCCCTCTGGAAATTATCGAACAACTGCGAATTAGAATTGTCGCCTACATCAATGCGAACAGCCGCGAATGGTCAGATTGTGCCCTCAATATCGACAAAATGGAATTCCAAAACGCGATACACCTCAACGTCAGCGTAGAACGTGTGTGACATTTGTTGTTTGCAGTCTGATTTATGCTGAATTTTTGAGTACAGATCGCGCAAATTGGCAGGATTGGGGTGGAAGGTGGACTCGAAGAACGGCATTCATGCGACACCTTAAAACTATCTTGGAGGACCTCGAAGTTCGGTATACTTTGCCGATTCAACCAGTGCTTCTGCCACAGGGCACACCTACAGGGCCTCCTCCGCAACCACCACCTCCTTCACCCAGAAAACCCACCTTGGATACATCTATGTTGGGGAATGCTGGATTCTTCCAAGGTGGGGATTATGGTCGGCCATCTGGACCGTTGTTTAAATAGGTGTCTTTAGCTTAGTCATCCAACAGTTGTGTTGAATTGAATGGTTGTAATTTAAAATCTGTACCAACTCTTGTCTGCGAACCACATGCAAGTTGACTCTCGGACTCTCCTTTCACTGTTGGAACCTTTCCAAAAGCCAGACGCGTTCCCAAAGGAGGCCATACACCCGTTTGCCGCCGCATCCCCAGAAACTTGCGGCCTTCTACAAGATTTAATCAATGTCACAGAACAGGCCTCGTATTCTCTGCAAACATACGACTCTTCCAATCAATGGTCAAACCCAAAGTTGACTTCTCTGCTGCGCCAACATACATCTATCGAACATACCTCTCATTCTGTCAGCCAGATCCTCTCATACGGGAATTGTCCAACTCACATACAACGTAGTCAGCGAAGAATGTCCAACACCTTATCAATACATTATCCAAGCGCCCAACCGTGATTTATGGCGAAAATGTACCCTTTCTCGTTGCATCATTTCCCCAGTGGTGTATTGAGCAATTTGTAAACTGGGGGACGTCTGTAGGGATGGAGACATTCAAGGATGAAAGCAAGGAAGGCGGGTCGACAGTTATGCTCGGTGGGAAGGTCCTGGTCATCGACGTTGATTTTACTATTAAACACGACGACCCACTCAATCCAATACTTGAGCTTGCCAACGTCAAAACAACCAACGCCCTGCTCTCCGGAAACACGAACCCAACGACATTTACAATGCTCGATGCATTTCTGGCAGAAAATATTGCAAAATACTGCAAGGAAATGCAGAAAAGCGAAACTATCCGGAATCCCTTGCTAGCTGCCACTTTCCGAAAAGCGGTCCTCGATGCTCTTCGGTATCTGGTCCTTCTTGATCGCTTAGCCAGTCGGAAGGAGGATGGGGGAATTCGATGGTTTACTGACCTCGATGAACTTTGTCCTACGCTAATGACAGTCGCCACAAGCGAGGCAGCAGCAATTGCTTCGTGAGACTTACCCTGCAGTATTATCTCTCTCTGATGCTCATTTGTCTTGCCAGGTCATTATCAGTTTCCAAAACCCCGCTGGATATTTTCCTGCTTCGTTCTCATTCCCTACCTCTTCCATACCTTACTATGCCCTCCATCTCATTCTTAACGTACTTATCTCACTCCGCATATCTTTCACTTGTCCGCAGATCCTCCAATCATGACCACCACGAAAACCCTCTACTCGACCTCGCATATTCCAACCTCAGATCCAATCTGGACACACTTTCCACTGGAGTTACAGTGGCCAGTCTCTACCTCGACAAACTGTCGGAAGCTCATTTGTATCCGCAATCAATGTCAATGCCCACCGTTACAGCCAGACCATCTTTCGCACTTTCCCCTTCTTCTGCTGATTTGGACCATTCATTCCCTCAACTGGATGGCTACAATGTTGATATGGATTCTCAGGATATGGGTCAGTCAGAGGCTTCAGGTCCCTATGCTTGGGTACTGGATTTTACCGAACAAGGAAAACGAGCCGGTGTTGTAATGAGTCAATCAAGAATGAAAGCCATTGAACTCGTCGTGAACCCTCTCGGTGGAGGTAATGACCTTGTGAACGTGTCTGATATCCTGTCCTTCGGTACGGGCAGCTGGGTTGACCTCTTGGTACGTGGTATTCAATTAATTTGAGAATCCACTGAAATGTGTCCCTCTTTCAGTTTAACGAGCTGGAAGAGACCTCCGTCACTACCGTGTCCCCGGAACGCTACACCGCTCTATATGCAAGTTTGCACTTGACATTTGTGACCTAGCTAATATTGACTATACCAATATCAGAGATCACCAGGTCTTCTACACCCCCCACTCCAACTACGCCTGACTGCCCCCGAAGAACCAGGCTTCCTTCTTGAACGGATTCCTGTCCACAGCATCAAAGAAGTTTGGGGTATTTTGGAGGTGAAACTACCGCGTTCTTCCCATATCTCATCAGTATCTGATCGTCTCACAGGTCGTTAGAGAACAATGTTGGCTCAATGAAATTCTTCTCGGGTGTCGGTGGATCCCTGAGGGATTGAACACCACAGGAGAAGGTGTCGACGACGACGATGACGAGAAATCGGTTACTGAGGGAGATCTCGATGCCATATTAGCAGGTATGTACATTCCGATGAGCGAGATCTATCCAGCACCTTACATATTAAATTTAGGAACGAACTTGCCTCGCAAAATCCCTGTCAACGTTTTCCTGCCGTCTGGAGGTCCTACTGATACTCTCTTTGGCCCCTCAGAATTGGACTTTCCTTCTATATCCAGGCCTAAAATCTTAATGACATCTCCACAACGATCCCACATCTCTGGCCTCGTGGAAATTACGGTGACCCACGATGAAACGAAACCTCGAGGGATATCAGTCGAAGTGCAGGGTGCAATGGGGTTCGATCTCAAGATTGGAGATTTAGAGGAGGTTTGTCGAAGAGGAGGGACATTGGGGTTGTCTGGGCGGATATGGGCAAGCAGGCACAATACATCGACATAGGTTTTTTTTAAATGATGTACTCAATCTTCTGTTGTTTTTTGGAATAACGTATCTAAATTCCCAAGGAACTTGAATAGACGAAGGGGTACTTTTAGATTAGGTAGGCTATGAGAACGCATCTGAGTGAATAATGGTATCATGTTTATTTGGAATCATCGGAGTCATCACCAGCTACTCTTCCCGACTTATTGTCGCCAATGGGTCTTTCAACAGCCAACGGTGATTCTGTTGAACTGGAATCTACACTGGCCTTTGGTTTCAGTCTTGAAAATATATCCTGAGCCTGTTTATTTGAATCAATTAGTGAGGGCCAACCGAGGATGCGCTGCGAAGACCTTGTTTTTGGTGATTTCAAGAGCGGATGGCACCTTGGCCTTGATATCGCTTACGACCTTGGAGGATATGCCACCAAGCCGATCAGTCAATGTGGGCTCATTGGGTACAGATTGGCCTTCAGGTAGAACAACCTCTGCACCCTCAGTTGTTTCGGATACAACCTCATGATCCTTGTCCTTGCCAAATAATTTAATAGTTCTTGAAAAAATCTATCAAGATTGAATAAAATACCTTGATCTTGTTTCCAAAGGCCACATTCGCTCGTGACTTGGCTGACTCCAATGCGGCACTTGTACGAGCCACAGTCTCCGAAGCCAGCCTTTCCAAGTTCAAACGTTCAGAGATAGGTTGGCCAGCTTTTGAACCGAGCGCCAGGATATTTTCCAGGAAACGACGTGCAGTGGCGACCACCTGAAAAGCACCTTTGATTACATGTTCGTTTCCTTGTTCTCGAATGATACGAGAAATATCGTTATATGCTTGAGTGATGATGGCATTCGCTTCAGCGGAATGAGCAGCGGCGACATCTTCAGCCGCATCGAACGCTTTGTCTACAAAGAACTCGGCAAAAGGAACGGCCGCTACATATGCCTTGGCAGCTTCTCGAAGGAATTTGAGGGCCTGGTCGAAGGCGCCTTGTGCCAATTTCTCTTGCGTCTTTCCAAGGAGGGCAGTGGCAGGCCGCACTGTGTCAACAAACTGCTTTGCACCAGAGATATGATAGATAGTATACCCTTGATATTTTATAAGACTCTGAATAGAATGCAGCTTGGATAGTACATACGTACCTGCAATGGTCAATGTGCCAACCGCAGTGCCACCAATAACCACTCCTTGAACGACAGCATTGCGCAGGGTGAATGAACGAAAAGAGCTTTGTTGTCTGTAAATGACTCTCGGAACCAAGGTACGAACGATGCGACGAGAGAGAACCAAAGAGTTAGACATGGTCAGAGGAAAACATTCGAATAGGAAGATTAGGCGCGCTTAAGTATGGTTGTGCTGATGTCGCGTTGCGTCGGCCGGCATTGTCAAGCTTCAACTCTCATTACCCACGTCATCTCGCATCTTACCGAACTGCACATGCTGGATGTTTTCAACTCATTGCGTTTCCCAAAAAAAAAAAAAACGAGGATATGCGAAAGAAAATGTACAAGAGTACGTGGATTAAGCGTCGGGGATCTCAACATCTCCAGAGTTAATTCCATCGATGATGTCGTGAGGGGGTTGTCCGTCAATAGTGCAGCCAATGCTCTGCGCTGTGCCGAGAATCTCCTTAACACAGCCTGAAAGCTCCTTGGCAAGGGACTTCTCCTTCATGATGCGAGCAATGTCGACGATCTCGTCGAGGGTAACATTGCCAGAATGTTTGATGTTCTTCTCCTTTTTGCGGTCACGTGGGGGTTCTGAGATAAAGAGTCAGAACGACGCCGAGAGGATAGAGAATGGACGTAGAAAGACCTTTGAGAGCACGGATGACGAGGGAGGAGGCGGAGGGGACGACAGAGACAGCGGCTTGTCGATTTTGGATGGTGAGTTGGACGGTGACCCGTAGACCTTTCCAGGCAGAAGTGGCTTTGGCGATATCTTCACCGACCTTCTTGGGGGACTACAGGGGATATGTGATCAATGAAGGGGGAAATAAGGATGGATGTTGGTGACGCACGAGACCAAGAGGACCGATCTTGGGAGCGAGGGCAGATGAAGCACCGACTTCACCTCCAGTTGCGCGGAGGTAGATGATTTTTATCTCATTGGGATCCTGTGAGAAAGGGGGTGAGCAAGACGAGGCCGAAGAGAGGGTGGGGGACGGAGATTACGAGCTTGGGGGCCATTTCGTAGCGAGGTCAACGGGCGGTACGACGTGCGACGGTGGGGACCGACCTCCGGACCAATATGGAAGGCTCTGTGAAAAATAGAGTTCAGACTCCGCCCATCAACTGTACAGGCGCGCTTTTTCGGCAACTTAGACTCTGTTTGGGCGTGTTGGTCTGCAGCTTCGGTTGTGATCAGGACCTGCAAGTGCTCCTGTCGCTCAGAGTCATCCGTCCATCAACGACACAGTGGGAGGCTGTGCAATGGATCCATGGAATCCTCTCCCTCAGAAAGGATCGAGATCCCTTTGGCTTTTCATCAGGCGCCCGTAGAGTATCTCATCCAGCTTATTGGTATGTTCTGTTCTTGATCCTAGGATTTTCTCTCTTTCCTTTCTCACTCCTTATTCTAGCTGATATGCTTGAGCGTTTAATGGCTCATAATGACCGTATACCCCTATCGCCGTGTGTCTTCATCTCTCTTCTAAGCAGGTCCAACCAGTTCTCAATCCACGTTTCTCAGTGAATCCTTGACCCGTTTTCACTCCAGATCGGCACCCAGTATTACCGTTCTTGATTATCTCAAACGGATAGTCAGATTCACCAACGTCGAGGTTCGTCGTCGTATTCATCCATTACGTCCCCCACTCATACTCATACTCTTTCTACAAGAGGTCTTGTCTGCTTATCACTCTGTTCAACATCGATCAAGTTTGTGCTCGCATGCCTCTCTTCACGCTGTCCTCCTTAACCTGCCACCGATTTATAATCACCTCCATCACCGTCTCCAGCAAAGGCCTATGTGATGCATTCTGTCCCAACAATCTCTACGCCAGAGTAGGCGGCATCCCCGTAACCGAACTAAACGTCCTCGAGCGAGAATTTTTGTCCATGATTGATTGGCGGCTTATGGTCAGCAACTTTCTTTTTTTTCCCTTAAACCACTTCTTCGCTCCCTCCCCTTCAATCCAATCCGTCCGTCCCGTTTCCACCCTGTCGGACAAATTACGATTCTCATAATACAAACTTTATCCCTCATGATCGAGATCTTGGTAATAATCAACTCTTTTTTTTGCAATCTTTTTTTCTCTCGGGGTCTTCACAGTGTACCGGTGAAATATTGCAGGAATACTATGTCAATCTAGTGCGGACTCATAGTACAGGCACATTCTACATTGCAGGGAATGAATCTCCCGAACAATCCTCAGACAGCGGCGACGAAATGGACTTAGACAGTGGGACATCCCAGCCTTCCTCTCCCGCCCTACCTCGACAACCTCTTTTACGCCCGTCACTACCCGAACCGACCGCTGTCCTCCTGGAACCTGGCGGAACGTCTTCACAGGATGCACCCCAACGACCTACCATCGAACAAAACATGGCATTTGCTGCTCTTCAACAATCACAGGACTTTCATAGCACATCTTCACTAGATCGACCGAACAAAAGAATATAAAAAGCATTTCATATTTGTTCTAGTTAAGTGCACAATGAGGGGTTCGTTTCTTGATTGATTGTGTATATGTGGTGAAGGAGAGAGAGAGAGAAAAAGGAAATGGAGAAAAAGAAACGAAAACAATATTAAATACATGTACCATTAACAATGAATGAATTTGCAAAGAACGTCGTCTTGTGTGTGTATTTGATCGGCCACCAGCCTTGAGAGAGAGAGAGAGAGGGGATATACAAGTCCTACATGGGTCAAATAAGATGGTAAAGTTCATCTTTGAGCCCAACTATTAGTCAGACAGACAATTAAACAGCAATCTGACAGAACAACGACATGGATTCGAAGTAGAGAATCGAGAATCAACTGCGCTGTAAAGTAGAAAAGAACAAGGGTGTGTTTGACTGTGCGCACCGTGAGATATACTACTGTACCAATACAAAAAAAGTGGGGTAATGTGCCTGGCTCCTCCGAATTCCTGCCCGCGCGAAACACTCCCAAGATGATTGGGGCACAGATGAGTAGAGAAGAGCGATCGCAGGGCTTGAGGGGCGTTCGGAATGCGAAAGAAAGCCACAACAAAAAAAGAGTCCGTCATAGAAAGAGGAAGCACAGCGCATGGTGTGTGTACAAGGTTCTTCAACGACGAAGGGCAGAAAGCATCTTGGCCAAGGCATTGATCTGACCCTTTTGGACTTTCTTGACGCCGTCAGCGTCATCCTTCCCGTTGGCTGACTGACATACGCCGACGAGATCCGTGGTACTCGTCGACGCATCCCTGCGCATCCCGGGCATCTTTTGGATAACAGGGGGAGGATTCGATGGTCGTTCTGTGATGGTATCGAGCTTCAAGTCCTTGGGTGGCTTCCGGGTTCTCTGTTTACGAACAGGGGGAGAACCGAAAATATCTCCAACAGGATTTGGGTGCTGTCCACGAGGTAATTGATCCAGTTCCCAAGGCACACCATCCATGACTAGGAGGATTTATTAGCATTTTAATTCAATCCACAATAAACTATAGAGGCCGTCAGCAACTTACTTTTGATGTTCTTGGGCAGGTGACCCTGTGCATATCCAGTAGAAGACGAAAATGTTGAAGAAGGTTTGACACTCGTGCGCCAGCTCGCCGATGAAACACTGGTGGCTGTTGTCGAAATGCTTCGGGCGCTCGAGTTGCTGTACCGCGTGAACGCAGATGTCGATGTACCGGCACTTGAAGAAGTGCTCATCGAGCTGCGCCAGTTGGAAGAAACGACGGAGCTGGCACTGGACGCGACGGGCCGTCCACTGCGGGAGCTGTGAGGCGAGACTGCACGATCTGACGGGCGATCTGGGCGATCGTGGTACGCCCACTGCTCGTTTGGGATAAGAGGCGGCGGGTGAGGGTGGCGGAGAATATGTCCTGGCGATCTGCTGGTGTGCTTGATAGGCGGAAGACCAGTCCCTGTGAGGGGTTGTACATCACGGCCACGACGACCTCGACTCCAGGTAGAGGCAGCATCGCTATCGGGTTTGGCCGGGGCGGTAGTTGCATGGGTGGGGTTGGTGGGCGAAGGCGCGTTGAGACCCATTAAGAGATTAGTCACGTTACTGGCAGTGGTAGCCATCGCCTGGGACGGGGTGAGGTCCAGGGACGTTGGCGGAGACGTTTCTTCCACTGGGGAAACGCGGCCGGCCACGGAAGCTGCATTGGCAAGCGATGAAGCACTGCTCTTGCCGAAACTGAGCTTCCATTTTGACGGTTTCTTTGTCACGACTGGTGGAGTAGAGGTTGATGGGGGGACAGGTGCGGATAGGGTAGTAGCAGGTTGAACGTTCGAAACGATAGCTGTTGGCACAGGGTACATCGAAACCGGCTCGAACGGTTTCCTTGAGCGCAGAGAAGGAGCAGTTGCAGAAGCCGACCGGTGAGACGAGGATCTAGAAGCCTTTGAAATCTCTCGTGCGAGAGACTGAGAGGCAACAGCCAACGTGACCAGGGTGTCCTGTGGAGATATCGGGCTCGTGATGCCCGAAGCAACGCTAGTTCCTCTTCCCCTGCGGGCTCCTCTCTTCCGTCGTTTATTCGTAGATGTTGACCTCGAAGTCATTCCCTCGACATCAATTTCACCATCAGCGTCATCGACATCGTCTTCATTGTCTTGATCAATGACGGTTGATAATTCCTCTCTTTCATAAGCTGGCCCAAGTGATGGAGCCCTTGAGAGGGATCGAGCGGGGATGGCGGGAGTGCGAGCAGCAGTTGTACAACCTGATGGGTTCCTGGACGAGGGTCGATGAGACATGGGGAGGGACAAAGAGATACGGTGGCCTTGAGAAGAATTGGACAGAGTGCGGTGAATGCTGTGAGAACCGAGAAGATTGGGTAGGTTCTTTGCCCATGCACCGAGTTCTGCAGCGGACATGCGAGGTGAATCGCACTGAGGGTCTGGCAGGATACAGAAAACCCTGTTCGCAAGGACGTCAGCGACGGGGCGTGTCATACCCATGAAACGTTGCATGAAAAAATTGACAGGATCCTTGAGGTAAAGGTCAAACGAAGTGCAGGCTCCCTGGGCGGTATCGGTCCAAGGATTGAAATGGTACAGCCTAATTAATTGGAAGAGGAGGGATTAGTTTACATATATAAATTTGAGTATCGATTATAACGTACATATTAATGAGAACGATGCCCAAGGACCAGACATCGGCAGCACGGGGACGGTAAGTAGGGGCAATATTATTCCTGCATTCTGTTTGAAATATTTGGGTAAGAATAGATTCAAAGATACAAAAAAAAAAAAAGGGGGTGGGAGGAGGAGAAAACTCACCATAGCTCATGTAAGGGGCGCTACCACAATCCATATCAGCAGATTCCAGGTCCGTGGTCGAGAGACCAAAGTCAGTGAGCTTGACGATGACCTTGCGTTCGAAACGACCTTCGGGGCTTGTAAAAGTGCCGTCGGTGACGATAAAGTTCTCTGGCTTAATATCGCGGTGGAAGACCTGTTGCGCGTGACAGGCGGCTACGGCATCACACATCTGACTGAACATGGATGAGATAAGGCGAAGGCGTGTGCGGGAAAGCAATTGAGAGGGGTGAAGATTGGAAAGCAAGCTAGGAGTTGGGGGTGTGTGAGAGGTTGAGACTGATGAGTCAGTGGGATGCGCATTCTCCATCTCGTGATGGTCCCGCGCTTGTTCGAGAAAATAGAAAAGGTCTTCTCCAGGAACATATTCCAAGAGAAGAAGGAGAAAGGCAGAGGTCTCAAGAGTGCGATGAAGAGTAACAATATTAGGATGCAAATGCAAAGACTGGTGGATGGTAACCTGGGAAGAAAATAAGGAGATATTCTCAGGACCTATCAATAAAAGAAGGAAGAGTGGTGGATACCTCGGACATCTGTATGGCTAAAGCTTCCTCGTCGAGGTTGGCTTTGGACAGACATTTGATAGCATACTTTCGACCATAAGTGACATGTGGAGGAGAGGAGACCGGGTGGTTATCGAGTTCCATGAGACCAATGGTGGACATGTGACCGTCTTCTGAAGCGGGTGGGCGCGAGAGAACCTCTTGAACCAAATAGACGACGGCATAGCTACCTGTGCCAAGTTGCTTGATGACTTCGAATTCCTGGGCAGGTTCCCTATGGTGGTAATTAGGGGCGCCATCGGAGACGAGACGAACGACTTCTCCTTGAAGCAAAAAGCCTTCGCCGATGACATCTCCTGGAACCAGAACATCCTCGAGGACCTGGGAAGCGACAGAAGGGGCGTCCGAGGGAGGCTTGAGGAAGTCCTTGGAAGGAATAGGAAGGGGACTGGTGAGGGGCAACTGACGAGAAGAAAGATAGGGACTGCGGGGTAGATTTGGGGAGGTGAAGGAAGGAGAAGGGGGGATAGAAGAGGGGAGATTTGTGGAGATGGAGAGAGGAGAAAGAGGTTGGGGGTGGTGGAAAGAGGACAGAACGGGGCGAGAAATGAGAGGGTCTTTCTGCTGGAGACGCTTCCTGTTCAGAATGGAAGCGGGGAGGTTCTGTTGGTGTTGTTGGGGGATGGGGAGGTCATTAGGGCGAACATAGTCATGGTCTCTAGCAACTGAAATCTTCTGGGAGAGCGGAGGCAGCTGGACGGGGTACTGCAACATGAGCGAATGTGTCGAGTGGAATTGTGGCAAGACACGCTCTGCTCTGGATGAGCGGCAAAAGTCCGTTCAAACGAGACCGGCTTAGAGTCTGAGCTGGTTTAGGCCGAGATACATGCAGATGGAAAGGCGCTCCCCCTCCAAAAAGGACGTGGAAATAGGCGGAAAGGAAAGACGACGCGAGGCCGACGCCTTGAGAGCGAGAAAGAGAGGATGAGGAGAGGGGAAGAGAGGGAGATGAGGAGAAAAGGGCGCTCACCGTTGGGGAAGATGGGAGAAAGAGAAAGAAGGAAGATGAAGGCAAGGGCAGACAAGGGACGTAAATTGGGACCATGTGCTTCCATCCAACCACACATGCATACAATTCCTAACTATGGCTCCGCAGCACATGTACAACCTTGACACATGCGACACACACCGAACCGTTCCGACCCGTTTCCTCACGTGCTACCGAACCACCCTATCCCTCACTTGGCACGTGCCACCACCGCCCACCCTGAACCATCCCTCACTTGGCACGTGCCGCCACCGCCCACGGCCCTTCTCTCATCCCGCCCACCAGCGTCGCCGACCCTGTGAACCGAGCCAGTCTCCCCAGCGAACCCACCAGATATTGTTTCTGACAGGGATTAATTCCCAACCCATCCAAGAAAACATACCAAAAACATACCAGGCTCTCATCAATCTCCCGTCCCCACCACTCCTCCACAAACTCAACGTACAGCTTGCACAGCCCCTCTCCAAGGTCCCCCCTCCGCACCCGCGCCCCTATCTCCTCGTTTGCAACCCGCACCCCCTCCACCACGTCCTCCCCCCGACGGAGCATACGTCGACCCACAAATACCACCGCCTCCGCTGACCTTGGCAGCGTGCCTCGAGTCTCCTCGTACAGATGGTCCAGAAGCTTCTGACGTAGCTTTTCCGGAGTTGGGTGTCTCCATATCACGTCCTCCATGCTTTCAAACACTTCTAGCCGTGGCACCGCTGGGTAGCAACCGTCTATCAGCCCTCACGCTTGTGGTATAAATAAATCCAGCCATGCTGCTGCACACATACCTCGAGCCGCACTGCTGATTACCGATTCAACGATCGCTCCTTCCATCACTTTCCGTCGAGCTTCTTCATCCTCGTATTCTCCCTCCGTCTTCTCCTCTCCCTCCGTCCCCTCCTCAAACTTTCCCCCAACAATTTGCTCGCTCGGGTCCTCCACTTCTTTTTCTTCTTCTTTCTTTTCGCTTCCTCCCTCGATTCCAAGCACCTCCCATCTCCGTCGGATACTTTCAATGAATCCAAGTTCCATCTTCACGTATTCTTTCCACATGTCCAAACTCTCAGGGTTCAGGCGGATCCCCCGTTGCAATAGCATGCGAGCCGCAGAAGGCGAATGATGATCGAGCTCATGCGAAGCTGCCAGAATAAATAGAGACGGCTTATTTGGGTGCATCTGTAGTGCTCTATTCCGTCAAGATCAGCCATATTAATACCTGTCTTTCCCAACCCAATCTCAGAATCAAAACAAAACCACCCACACCTTGCTGTTATTCTCCCCACTAATGCTCGTGCACCCTGTTGTTTAGCGACCTCTATGTATTGCACCCAAAGTCCAACATCGGATTTAAACTTCTTCACCGCACGTTCAAAGACGTGGAATTGTCTGCGCACGAGCGCGTAGTCCGATAACGTCGCGGGCCCAGGCGGTAGTTCTGAGTCGAAAGTTCAGGGAAATCAGTATGCACTTTGAAAGTATGAGATCCAAAGGATCGTGGACTGACGCATTCGAGCAACACGCTTCCGCCGCAGCTGTTCTAACCCCATCTCATATGCTGCGTACCGCAAGTAATCGGCTTTTTTGGCTACGCGTCGGACGAGTAGACTTTCGAATCCAGTCCGTTTCTTCATGATCATCTTCGATTCTTGCTAAAGGGAGAACATAGTGGCTCAGCTAAGCCGTAACAACCATAGCCACGCGAATGCCACACCTCTGTGAACAGATTCTTCTCCACGAGATCTTTGAGCTCATCGAGCATCTGCTCCTGCTGGAAATGTACTCTCTCCATGATGCAGGAAGGAGCTTGACTCTAGGTAAGTAAATGGGAAGAAAGAGAAACGGCTGTTCGTAACAAAGTTAATTACGGGCCGTCGATTGCCACCGCACTTTTTTTTCTGTTAGCTGTGACAATGTTACAAGAGGCCCATTACATAATCGTCATCAGCACGGTGTCACGCTCGACATGGATGATCGCCAAGCGGCCGACGCTAAACCGACGAAACAAATATTCGGTGACGAGAGGCGACGAGGCAGCATGAGCCTTGTGGCCCGTGGGGAAGGCGCCAAGCAGGCGCGATCTTTTTGCTGTTTTTCCTTATCATGTAAACAATCAGCTGAAACGCTGCATATTATGTAGTGAGAAAAACAAAGAAGCATCTGCACTTTTGTTTCTTATCTCTGAGAATTTCGGATATTCCGCCCCTGGTACATATGCAACAAAAAACACACAATCAATCCGATTTACGTCACTGATTCGTTTTTGAAAGTGTGGCAGGCTGCAGCGCGTTTGAAGTGTGAGGACCGCTTGCGCTTCTTTGTTGAAATGTCCTCTCCAACAATACATACAGTATATTTCTTGTTCTGCACTAGAACGATCTTGTTTGATAACAGGCATTGTTGGCTTCAAGATTAGGGGTACAAATAAAAATGAGCAGGGGTCGGGCCGTGAACATGCCGCAAAGGCGCACCCCCAAACCGTAACAGAGCCACACAAATAGAGACCTACGACGATTGCCTTGGGTCGTCGACACCACCAACGCCGTCCTCCTGCCTTGCGCTATCCTCTATCGTCCGCAGACTTTCGAACCGTCTGCACTACTCTTCTTTGATACATTTTCCTGGACCCGCGCCATTATCTCTTCTCGATGCCTAAACCATCGCGAGGGCCAGGCCAACTTCGATCCCATTCAAGGTCCTCCTCTAGTAGCAAGCTGGGCGCCAATCTTCAATTCACTCAGAAAGATTCTCAAGCGCTGAAAGGGTCTGACAAACCAAAGAAACCAGCACATCCTCATGAGGTCTGTGTTGCTGTTGTTGCAACCTTTGCCCATTTGTGTTTCTGTACTTATCTTGATTTTTTACTCTCTTATCCAAGACACATCCTACTAAAGCTGCACCAGCTTTTGCCAGAGTGAATAGTAGTCAGCGCGTGCACTCCAGAGAACAATTGGCCCATCTATCCAAACGGTCGGCATATCCGCAACAACAACAACCTCAGCATCAGCATCAACTTCAACAATACCCCCAGCAGCAACAGCAACTTGCCAAACATCCCAATGGCAAAGGCTTTGCTTTTGTCGACGCAAGTGAGGAAGGCGATGACGATGATGAATGGGAGTCCAGCAATAGTGGTGCTGGAACTCCTAATCATCAAGAGTCTGACTCTGACGACACAGCATCAGAAGCTGAACCCATAGAACAAGCTATCTTGAACCTTCAACTCCATACCCCACTTAATCCTCCTAGAACTCAACCATCACGTCTTCCTCCCCAGCAAGAGCAACAGTATCGGCAGCCTCAACCACATCAGGTACAGCCATTTCAATTACAACCACCCCCGCGACCACAACCTCCACGAGCCGATTCAACCCTTGCTCGTGTACCAACGGCTCGACAAGCTGATTTCGAGGCTTTGACTGCGTCCACACGCGCCTCTCCTAGACCTATGACCCCTCCCCAGAAGTTTCAACAACCCCAAAATCAACCTTTACCGCCCTCCACAATGCCACCACCGCCCTCGCGAGATGCGTGCAACCAACCCGAAGCACGAAAGGAATCTACGAGCGAAGTTTCTCATTCCAGCCGGAGCTCACGAGCTAAACACCCCTCACGGCCACCTTCGACACATTCCACCCAAAGTAGACCTGACTCATTACGTCCTCACCCTTTGATACGCGGAATGTCCCATGGTACTATCCACAACACTGTTCCCAAACCTTCCCCTCTCGCACCTCTTACTGTGTTGCCCCAAGAAGCCCTTCCCCAATTATCAAGTTCACCGGAGAGCAGTATACATGACGGTGTCAGGCACTATATCTCGTCTTCTCCAACAAGCATCAAGACGTCATCGGGATCTCCGGCTTCGGTTGACCGCCACACCTTCCCTCTGAATCGCCGAACCTCTTTCTCTTCTTCAAGATCAGTTCACACCATCCCTGTGCACTCTACGTTCATCAAAGACTCTACCTGGACTCACGATCGGACCCGGACAGTCTCCTCTATGTCTGCCTCTTCTTCTGCTGCTCTGTCCGCCTTGGCCCATCTCCCCACTGTTACACGTCCACCTTCTCCTCAAGCGGTTGCATTCTTCCCGCCTGTCAACCCTCACGCCAATATTGAAAGCATACACCCCCTACTTCCCGTTCCATACCTACACAACCACCTCACCGTCCTTTCCAGACGGACTCCCATCAGGGAGTCTTTCGATCGCGTAATGCGGGCGAAGACCGGACGCTAGAATTGTTTCTCTCGTGTCACATATCCTGGATCGCTTTCCTTTTTCCTTTGTTCTTTCTTCTACTGTTGGTACACTTCTATGTTACTCACTCGTCCACACACCTTCTTTGGCGCCATAGTGTCATCAATTGTTGTGATCCTATTTATTAATTAACTTTTGTCGGTGTCCTTATGAATCAGCTTTCATCCTCATGCTTCCAATATGTAGATGTGAAGTGTACATTCCATTGCCATTATTTAATCTTCACAAACACGCGTAGTATTTGCAGTAGTTGTATCATGACTTCAAAAAGTATTTTGGAATTGCAAGAATATCGCAGCTGATGATGGACACGTTTCAATGCTGCGTAAGTTAAGAACCCAAAACTTCAACTTGATGCGTGGGCGACGCTGTAAAGCATGTAAAGCGTTGTGTGTACGTACATACCTGTGACGCGACCTCGTCACGTTTCCTCGGAATTTCCTCAGAACACAACTTGTTCAGCGACCACTTCCTTTCTATCTTCTTAATAATTACCTTTTCTTCATTCTTCTGCCAATATGTGGCTTTCAGATGCTCAAAGTCAGCCTTTTCCCCATATTCCCTGTCGCTCTGCTGAACCGCTGACGCTTCCACGTCTTCCTCAGAAATCGGCGTAGCGCTCACCACATTTGGAGCTCTTTTTATGCTCTTGGGTGTTATGCTCTTCTTCGACGGCGCTTTACTCGCTCTCGGAAACGTACGTGTCATCCGTCTCTCCACCTAAAAGCACATTCTCAGCAGCGACTACCACCAGGTTCTCTTCATCTCTGGGCTCACCCTAATCATCGGCCCTCAAAAGACGTTTTATTTCTTCGCGCGGAAGCAGAAAATCAGGGGCACGGTCTGTTTCCTCGGCGGAATCCTGCTCGTGTTCTTCAAATGGCCGTTCATTGGTGTTATCGTCGAGACGTTTGGTTTCCTCAACCTCTTTGGGTAATGTCTTCTTTTCTTTATCGACAAGACCACGTACTCTACCCAGTCCAGTGGTCGTGGAACTTTACCTTACTGACACGACATTCCCAAAATAATTCTTAACAGTGACTTCTTCCCGGTGGTTATCACTTTCCTGCGACAACTTCCCTTCATTGGAACGCTGCTATCTATGCCATACATCTCAACCGTGAGTGCACAAAACGCTTGGTCTGGTTCATTCATGCGGGGGCATTGTTTCCCAACCTGACTACTTTCTTTTCCTTCTCACCCCTAGGTTGTTGACCGAATTGCCGGTTCGCGGACATCTGCAGTATAACATATTTCACTCCTAAATACCCGTGAATTAGAATCGGTTTTTCGTGAATTCGAAAGCATAATATCATTCAGAAAAGACAAGAGTGTGAAAAACTGTTGGTGATATGTGTACAGAGCTCGCTTAACCCGTTCACCCAACTTTGATGACCTCAACGATATCTGATTCTCTGACTTTCTCCTCACTCCCTTTCGACCTTTCTTCGCTGTGCTTGCTGCTACTGGTTCCTTCCTGTATAACGGGCTGTCCGGTGTAATTCGTTTCATGAACATTCCTAAAGCGGAAACCATCCTTTCTTGCTTGGTCAATGACCAGTCCGCTGTACATTGAACACATGTTAGTTTTACAAAACACATAGGGCATAGGAAAACCCTTACATGGCATACATTGTCATCGCAGCATATCCAGAAAAAGGTACGAGATACGACCTTCGTGTTGAAATTCTATCCGCCACTGAGGCTTGTGCGGGCGGGTACCATGCACCACCACCAACCCCCTACTAAATTTGAGTCTTTTAACCAAAGTTGGGTAACATCCGACTTACCATAACTATCAGTCCTGATCCTTGTTTCGTATGGATACCCAGATTTTTGGTTCCAAGGGTGAAGATACACTGTAAAAAATTTTCAGGATCTTGGAATGGGTGGTATGAACAAGGACCTTACTGGATAGCATATAGATTCAAAAAAGAAGAGTCCGAAAAGACACCCAACACCAGCCCTCCCGGTGGCGAGGGCAATTCCCAGGGAAAATACAGAACAGGCAATGCCATAGATGCTTAAAAGGAGGGCAGGGTCGACGAAATTAAGAATGGCAACACCAACGAATCTACGGGAGTGGGTATGGTAAATGTGAAAAATCTTACGCCTCCCTATATGTCATGTGGGGGCCCGGGACAGGAACATACCTTCCAAAGGTAAAAGTCATTTGACAAAAAGAGAAAAGTTGGCTGGCTCGTGAAGGGGAAATGCCGATGTGTTGTTCAACCATGAAATTGACGGCCAACGACGCTACGCCGACTTGTGCACCACTTTTGTATTATGAGATATATGACGGCCTCGTTATGAGAGAAACATGATCTTACCAGTATGCTGTCTGTGCGACGAACCCAAAGATGCATCGATATTGCTTCCAGAATGACTCAACTTGCGGTTCGGTTTCGCCAGGCTCGAGTTGATACAACGTTGCTTCTTCCTCTATTTCCGGTAAGTCGCAAAAACTGAGAATTCATCAGCATCTGTCAATCTTTAAACAGGTAAGACAATAGTGGCCCACTAGAATAAACTATTCAGAACTAAACCAAGCCCTGCGACGGCGAGATAAACCCTATTGTCAACGTCAGGCGGAAGACAATAACCAACAATGTCGAGACCGCGAACCATTGTACTGTGTCCAACCTCGTGGCATTTGCTCCCAGGAAAAACCAACGGGAAGCGATGAGCGGTCCAGTAAACGATGCAACGCCCTGAAACCCTTGACTGAAGTTCAAACGCGCGGCTGCGTACTTTGGGGTTCCCAAAACCGCGATGTAAGAGTTTGCGGCGACCTCAAGCGCAGCCAGACCGCAACCTAATTCGATTTTTAATTAGAGTTGCCCGCGCTTATTTTATCGACAGGCCCGTCTTACCAATAACGAAGGTACATCCCACAAAACCACCATACTTGGCAAATTTCGCAGAAGGCCAAAAGAACACGGCTCCTGCAAGAGAGGTGAGCCGACATTCTTAAGAGAGAGAGTATTTGTGGTCGTCTCAAAAGTACCTAGACTGTATAAGGATAAACCGAGGTGAATGCCCGCCTTTTAGGCAGTCGAGCCAGGTTGTAAGCTAATCTTGTTGGAGAGACGAGAACGGTTCAGACCTTGTAGCCATATTTTCTCATCTGCATACCATTTTTCAAGCGAGTGCTTTGATTGAAAGGTAGGGACTAACTCACGAAGATTCCTGCGAAGGGAGAAAAGACGACATATGCCCCAAAATAAGCCAGCTGGAGAAGTGTACTCTGGGTCTTATTTATGCCAAAAATGACCTGGAAATGCGCATTTAGAACGTCGAGAAGCTGGAGTCCAAGTAGGTTAGTCAGAGGGTGCACATGTGCCATACGACGTTGGATGGTCATACCCCATACGCGAAGCCCCCTTTGTCCGAAGATGATGGAAATAAGCGAGTGCATAATTAAGAAGGAATTTGAGAATTGGCTCACACGTAAAGAAGAGAGAGGTGACGAGAGCAAAAGCAAGGGCCCATCTACCTCTGGTTAACTGAGATCCTGGAGAGGGTGACATTGGTACGGGTCCGAGTTGAAAGACATTGCAAAGGAGAGTACCTGTAAGAGGCACCGCGTTGTTGGTCGCCTGCCTCGGAGCCATGGAAGAGAACAAAGCTCGAAAGCTAGTGCAAAAGAGGCTAGGAAGAGTTTAAGTGGGGAATCAAGAAAAAAAGTTAACAAGAAGGCGTTGGGGTTCATGCAGGATGATAGGCGGTATTTGAGGGCATCTTGGAAGGCGAAGGTGCAGAACAGAGGATGTAGACAAGGAGCACATTGGAGTAGAAAACTGTTTTTACAGTCCAATGGTAAAGTGAGAAAGAGAGTCAAGAAGCGTGCCATGATCCCATGATGTCAGTTGCCGGCAATCTCCGGCCCGTTCCTTCTCTTCATCCTTTGCGATCGTCATTGCCTTGTTGCCATTGCCATCGTGCCTCCAGCCATGGTCCATCCAGTCTTCAAAAATGCACTCGCGGTTCGATCCCATTTCCTCACCATCCTCCTCCTCATCTTCACATATCGTATAGACACGCTATGAAGCCGTCAAATCCCAACATCCAGGAGAGGGCCGCAGAAAATGGCGTTTACGCGTCCTCTACCATTCCTGGCTTTCCTTTCCTTCTCAAAATAACGCGTCCGAAGCCGGTCAACTTGACACCAAAGCACCTGTATGTCGCCCCATCCCCTTCCCTAAAAGACACAGATCTGAACGCCAATCTAGTATGACACAGATCCCCCTTGGATTCTCTGTTGGAAGATGAAGAATTGGGTATCTTGATTCGTACAGATTTCAGCAACGATGATGCTTGGAATACCTTTTGTCAGAAAGTCCTCGAAGCTCAGAAGGACCTTTTATCCGATTTATCAAAAGGCGATGCTCAAGACGCGCCCGAATCCTCAGCCGCAGGACAGGATGTTCAGATGGGCGACCACGACTCCTCTTCAGCAACCGATAACCCGACTGCTGAGCCCGATTCTGACTCCTCGTCCGAGGCAGATGCCGACTTGATAAAGATCCTCAACCCTTCCGATCCCGCAGACAGACAAAGATTGCTGAATATCTCCAACCTTACTGCCCTTCGTATGTTTAACGATGTCGATGTCCGCGAAGCTCCAATGCCTCTTGCCAACATGAAGCGAATCTCGCCCCCAAATCCTCTCATAGACCAAGGCGGTTGGCAAGAGGTATATCGAGGGAAAAATATCTGGATATACGACAATAAATCTGTCACTGACGAGTGCGTCAGAGTTGTGAGTGGACAAGGAGACTTCTATGGCACTGCATCGTGAGTGGTTCCTACAATTCTGATTTCTCTGCCCGCTTGTTCACAATCAAGCAGAGGCGATAGCTGGCGTGCCCGAGGAACCCATGTACCAGAATTGCAATTCAATATGTCATACCAGGGGATGAAAATAGACTTCAACGGTCTCGACAAATGGGACTGGGATGAAAGAGTGCGCAACCTCAAAGAGCATAACAACATTTAGCAGCAATAAATCCAGTGACTTCGGTTTTTGACACGTTTTTTTGTTATTTTGCGCGTACAACATGGACATGGAGAAAATATCTCTGGAGGCTCCCACTCGTAAATACATGACAAACTTTTATGAGGTGACAGTCCAGACACGGAGTTGGTTGTCAGTGAATCCAGCGAACAAAGTTTGACCATCAGCCGACCAGGCGATGGAAACACACTCAGGTTGCCTGGCCTCTTCACGGACATCAGTGTAGGCAGGCTTGAGTTCGTCGACGATCGATCTGGAAGTTGATTTGTTAGAGCTTAGATGGCATAGAGAATGAATGATACGCACTTGCTCTCGAGATCGAAGATTTTGACGCAGCTGGCAGTGGCAGCGCAGAGCCAGTATCGGTTGGGGGAGAAGACAAGGGCGTTGACAACATCACCGGCCTCAAGAGAGTAGAGGTGCTTGCCCTCGTTCAAGTCCCAGAGCATGGTGATACCGTCCTTGCCACCTGAAGCAGCAAGCGAACCGTCAGGGGAAACGGAGACGGTGTTAATGTATCCGGTGTGGCCGTAGTGGTTGGTCTTCAACTTGAACTTGGAAAGCTCCCAGACCTGATTCAAGAATAAGCGCACGTTCAATCAACGGTATGAGGTTGATAGAGCATCAGAGATCTTGGTGGAAAAATGTAGTCTCATCGAGCTTAAAGGCTCTCTGAAGTAGCAAATATATTTTCGATACATCATACGCGTGGAAAGGGAAAGGGAGCCCAATAAATGAAAAGGGAATCTTACCTTGACGACCTTGTCCCATCCGCAAGAAACGATGACAGGGTTCGAAACGTTAGGGCTGAACCTCACACAGGAGACCCTGAAATCCTGCCAGGTAAGGGAAGATCGATAACGATGTAAATTTGGGCAACAGACCATTCAGTGTGACCCTCATCCTTGATGTCATACTTGCACTCTCCAAGTGTATTCCAGAGCTTGATGGTCTTGTCGCGCGAGCCGGAGACGATCTGCCTGTTGTCGGCGCTGAAGCTGACGGAAAGGACATCGGAGGTGTGTCCGACGAAACGACGGGTGGTCAAGCCGGTGTTAAGATCCCAGAGACGGAGGGTATGATCCCAGGATGAGGAGAGGGCGAATTGACCATCGGAAGAGATAACGACATCGGAAACGAAGTGGTTGTGTCCGTGGAGAATACGCTTGGGGTATCCGTAAGAATCCTCGTCACGGGTCAATTGCCAGACAATGATAGTCTTGTCTGGTTGGTTTGAAGTCATCAGAGGACGCGTTAAAATCCACGAAAATATTGCTCATACCGCGCGAAGCAGTCAAGATCATGTCTGGGTTCTCCGAGGAGGTGGCGATGGCGGTGACCCATCCCTTGTGGCCTTCCAAAGAACCAAGGAAACGCAGCGATTCAGACATAGTGTGTTGGCTGAGTTAGACGACGCTGAGCCTCAAACCAGAAAGCCAGGTCACTGTCACACCAGCCACCGTTATACGTGACTGTATAGTTCCCGGCATCTTCCTTCTCCGCCAAGATCATGATCGTGATCCCAGTTTCAGCTTGCAAACACGTTGAACGTTGAGCGATGAAATGTTCAAGCTTCAGTTCGACAATCAGATCTGTCCTTTTCAAGACTTTTGGCAAGCCTTATCTGATAAAGTTCCTCTTCCAGGCCATTGAGAAACGAGTCTCCTGCTTGTCCACCTGATTTATCCATTGCAAACTGGCCATTGATCTTCTGTCTTGTCAATTACCCCATGTCATTGATATAAATATATCGTTATCGTTATCTTCGACAGCTTGCTTTTCAATGGCATCCAGTAAACGCCCACCGGTTCCAGTCATAAGTATGTGATGCCAAACCCGCCATTTCGAATCTGAATCTCATCCTGCCCTCAGTCGACACGGATCCTGGGGTCGACGACGTGGTTGCGATGTTTGTTGACCTATTTGCTGCTACACGGGAACCTAACGAACCAGAGGATCAGTTTGCTCGCGATTGCTTCTCCAGAGATCGAAATACTTGCCTACAATGTCACTTACGGTGAGCCAGAGTGGTCGCCATCACGAGGTTTGCAGATTTTCAACCTGTGTACTCTCTAGGCAATACAGATCTTGACGCTGCCTAGTAAATGTTTGGCAGACTGAAAGTCGTTGCATACATCTAATCAGGCCTTATAGTCTCAACATCCTCAAGGTTTATCAAACGATCGAACGTCATCTTGCAAAATATCCATCACAGAAGGACCGCTTCCCAAACTTTCGTTCGAATAGGATACCCATTGTCGCAAGAGGTTCTGAACGTCCCCTTGCTGGCGAAATACATCTGGCACAATATTTTCACGGAAAGTTCGTGCCTATGTGTCTATATCTTCTATTCAAGCTCATGTTCTCTCTCCAGGGATGGACTGGGAGACATTGCGGACCGCCATCCAGAACTATCCACCGAAGTTCATCCTAACACACATCCATATCTAGAGTTATCAACCAAGTCAGGAGTCGATGTTGCCCTTGACATACTAAAATTATGGCCACCACGGAGCGTCACCATAATCACGCTTGGTCCACTCACCAACTTGGCACTGATGATGCGGAAGGAAAGTCAAGTTATTTCAGAACGCATTGGACGAGTGATCTGTATGGGAGGTGCTCTTGACGTCCCGGGAAATACGAGTGCGGTAGCTGAATGTAAGTAAAGTTGGGAGAAATGTCTAAATCTGGTTATTAATCGTATTTTGCAGTCAATTTTTTTGCGGACCCGTATGCTGTACAAGAACTGCTAATATCTACATCCCTTCACAAGGGCCTTCCCCTCGACAGATTCACTCTGATTACTCTCGATATAACAACTCCACATGAACTTCCCTTTGGTATTTATAGAGATGTTGTCGACCCTGCATTCGAAAACACAAGACGGCCCTCCTGTTCCAGCGAGAAACCACCAGTGACTCATTTCACAAGTTCCTTTTTGGAAAAAACACGCGAAATAATGTTGGCATTTGGGAAAGATGCAATGGAATTACATGATATTGTCGCTGTCTGGTGTGCTATCGAGCATCCACCTCCAGCAGAAGGAGAAACAGCCGTATTCGCGCCAGGCTGGCAAGCCAGTCGACGGGTCTTCAAGGTCGAAAGGTGACTTTCCCCCTGTGGGTTTCTTTTCCGCCACTAATAACATGCCAGGACTGGAGAGCACACCCGCGGGATGCTTGTAGTTGACAGGCGCGAGGATGAATCAGCCTTCGAACTTGGTGCCAACCGTTCTGAGGCCCAAAGAGACCCTCAAGATCCTGAACACATTGCGATACACAACAAGGCATCCAATGTGGAGGATCACGGTATTATCTGCCTGAACAAGACGCCTGGCCCAGACTTCTTACTGAAACTTTTGCTCGACAAAGTCTGGGGATGTTCCTTGTTGGACAATTAAAGTATATTTGTTTTCAGATGAGAAAATATTTAGAAGAAGGAGTTTAGGAATCTATCATAAAGAGAAGAGTTCATATCTGTCCCTGTGGTTATATCTTCTTCTTCGAGTTCTATCGTAGAGAACTCAGACTGGATATCTATAGCATCCAAACCCACTATTGGGTCCTTAAACCAACGTTTACAGCATAGGTAAAAAATAGGGTATAATATGCTATGGGTCAATCAGTGCCGATCATTTTGAGGACTGAGCACAGCGACATACCAGTTAAGATAATTCGACGTAAATGATGACAAGTTGAGAGAAGGGAAGAAAGAGTTCCAGCCGCTAAAGAGCAAGACTAAGATGTTCACGACAAGTGCGTAATACTGAATGGCCTTGGTAAGTGTTTCCTCGAGATCAGAGTGATCAAAGGACGAACTGTCATATAAGGTTGAAAAGGACTCCTATATGGCAAGGCGTCTCGAGATATCTTCTGGTTCCTCATAGCGTAGAAAAAGCGAAGATAGGTTACACAAATTATTACCCACGAAATGATACCGGAAGTTGTGACAAGGGAAACGAGCCATAAAAACACCTAAAAATATGAGAATTGTTTTCAACAAGAAATTGTGCAATGGATGTCACCTTGAATGATCCCTGGTTAAGGCTTGAATAAGCGACTAACCCCCACACGACTGATGCTGCAACTGCTACGTAAGGAATACCAAAACGATTTATTTCCAGAAAAATGGAGGGCGCGTGGCCATCCAAAGCGAGACCGTGTAGGGTACGGGAAGCCAAAAACGTGCATGCGTTCCCGGAGCTGAATGCAGAGCTTAAAACCTGTTTCATGTCTGTTAATTAACGCAGCCCTGATAGAAATAATGAAACACTCACAATAGCGTTGATTACTGAGGGTATAGCCTGGAATGAGATAAGAGGGTGGCTCGATGGTATACCGCTTGCAAACTCACCTGGATTCCTACCCTGCTCAAGGCTATGACGAAGGGGCTATGGGTAACATCACCAGTCGGAAGATAGAGTCGGGGGTCGTTAGCCGGCACCAGGAGAGATATGACGAAGATAGACGCCACATAGAAAAAGACAACCCGAGTAAATGTCTTTTTGAGAGCGGAGGGTATAGTCCTCCGCGGATTTTGAGTTTCTGCTCCAGCTATTGCTACAACCTGCACGTTTCCATACGCGAAAGCGGCAGATATCATAGCAGACCAAAATCCAAGAAAGCGGCCTTGAGCACCTGTTGTGACATATTCTCGAAACAGGCTATATGGATCAGCCCAGTATCGAAAACCAATGTACGGTTGACCAGAGAATCCGCCCAGATCCAGGATAATGCCTCCGACAATGAAGGATACTATGAGTGCAATCTACTTGTTCGTCTATTAATGGATGCATGATAACCATTGTTTGAATGGGGACCCACTTTACAAAACGCAAGGTAAAACTCGAATTCGCCGTATACACGGACCGACGAAAAATTTATGATGGCAATAACAAGCCAGAGTATACTACAGAAAGGGCTAGGTCAGAAAACTACCAAAGTTTCAAAACAACACACCTTATGGGAAGAAATTGATTGATTGCTGGTTTCCAAAATCCTAACAGTGTGGTAGCGGCACTGATCTCCGTTGGCATTGTAATGGCCATAGCATACCAGAAATTCCACCTGAATGAACGGATCAAACTGGATCCCCTGGAACCTGACTCCCTGACGTACCCTATCGCAACACCAGTACTCTGATCCACCCACATGTTAGCATGGCGAACAAAACCTCCTTCAACAGGTTTGAAAGCCGACATTTCAGCAGATATATGCGCTTTGAATGACCAGATGTTCTTCAAAAGACTGCACACCCAATCAGAAATGAAATGGAGATCTACCGATAGAAGCAGTTACAGTTCCCATCTATTCGCATATCTATAAGCCACATGTGAATTGGTAATTAGCAAAATGAGAAACATACAATCGCAAATGCTAATACACAGCCGAGCGGCCCAGCATGAGCCAAAGCTTTCCCGCTTGAAAGAAAGAGACCTGTCCCAATCATGCCAGCGAGGGCTATCATGGAAAGACTGTTTGTGGATGTCAGCAAGAAAGCATGGTCAAGAAGTGACTGTGACGCACTGCCGCTCCTGGAGACTAGGTTTTACCCGTATGTCTCCATTTCCTATAGAGATTGAATGTGAATGGAGCTCAGCAGAGTTGTGAGCGAGATCTGGGGAGTCAGCATCGGTTGGCAAAGGCTGATATGTTGAACGACTGGTGGGTAGCATTTGTGGGCTGTAATGGGGTCAGTTAGAGAGCGGACATGACAAGGATGAGCGATGGAAGTTGCAGAGGATACGACAAGTCCAGGAAGCACGGAATCAAAATTGAAAAAGCGCCTAATGACACGGACTCGGCGGACAAATTAGAGTGGGGAACAGAGTTTCCTTTTCGGGCGATTTTGATTGTGATTTTGATTTGGCGACATCTTGCACCATACTTGTCGAAAATTGGCCTCACGCGTCCCGTATATCTTTCTCATCCTTTGTACCCTGTTTCGATATCCATGTCTATTACCAGTCTATCAGTATCATCATGACCAGAGGACGCAAGAAAGACCTCACCATCCCTCCTACCAGGACTCTCGTCCAACAACGGGACTACAGGGCCAGGAAAGCAAACTACATATCAAACCTCGAGGAACGCTGTCGCAAGGCGGAGGAGGAGAACATCCAGCTACGCAAAGAGCTGTCCCAGATTCGCGCGCGGGCAGCACACCCTGCCATCGTCCTTCCAGAGACTGTATGTTGCTTCTATTCATAGCCTCCAAGATGCACTCACTGATGCTGTTCCTTTCAAGCTTGAAGTCTCCAAAGAATTGATGCAGAATCTGGCTCTCGCCAGTGCATCCCTTACAAAATTCCAACAACTGACATTCTCCGGTACAGACCGGACGTTGCCAGAAGCATACCCTCTTGCTTCATCCTCGAGAAACGACTCTGAGCCCCTAACCAATTCCGACTCATCCCCTCGCGAATCTCCCGAAAGCGATTTCCCGTCCACCTCGTACAGATCCACTGGGTCTGGGAAAAAGTTTTTATACATGGACGAACCTATGCCACCTTATCTATCCAGGTCTCAACGAATTTCCATAGCTGCTCTGAGTACCCCAAGCCCGGCTTCCAGTTCAGAATGTTGTGGGGGTATACTGGATTGCGATGCATTGGAATACGACAGAATCATTGAAGAAGATCATGAAAGGACGGGAATTGGACCCAGGTCGAGATTATCCGGGCTACGCTCCACGTCTTCATCAGATTTCACCTCAGCACCGCCATCCGCCCGAACTTCGAACCCATAATGATAAACCCGTCCTCTTATTAATCTTATAGTTGTATAGAATTTTTATGTACTATTGTAACAGTAGCACGAAAACTAGGATAGCAAATGGAAAAACAAGAATGTCATAACAGTGTGTGTGAGAACTGGACAAATGGATCAAGGGTTCCGAACTTCGAAGGGATGTTTTACCAGTTCTTCATAAAGTTCGGCTGGGAGATCGCGCACGAGGGTGACAGCGATCCCAATAACGGGAAGAGCCTCCAAAGGCGGGAATGTTCTCAAAAGGCGCATCGGACTGGATGGAAATATCGTCAAGTGGTGTTTTGTGAGTGTCGATATACAGAACTGACCTTGATGAGGCCATGACTTCATCCCTCATGAGAAGAAGTTGGGCAATGACGCAAAGGACATTTAAGTGAACCCCGAATGCCAACAAGAAATCCCACAACTGTAACACCTGATCTAACGGAGGAGTGCACGCACAGAGCGTTAGGACGGCTATGTTCTATCTTATAAATTTAATCCTCTACAAAAGACGCTGAGGGGTACGTACAAGGAAAGGCGTATATCTCGGCCGACAAGTTCTTGGATCTAAGATGTCCAAAAAGCTCAGGATCTACAATTTGAAGACACCGATCGAGAAGCTAATACAGGGACTTTTGTGAATCTCTGCCATCAAGCTTAAGAGAAAGAGCGAACCTTCAATCCACTATGAACTCCTTCTAGTGTTGGTTGCACATATAAGGGACAAGATTCTTCAATGAATTTGGCGAAACAAAAGAAAGCTTCCATTTCGGAGGGCATCGTGTAGAGGAAGGGAGCAGCCAGGACGTTCATGCCTTGGACATACGTGAAGCCTAAGTGATCGGTGTCCTGTCTGTCTGCAAATTTGTTAAACTCAAATAAATTCAGAACTTTGCCGTTTTTACAGACCATGGCTTCTCCAAACAAACGCGTCTAAAAGGCGAACCAACATGTCTTCTCGCACTCGTTCTTTGAACCCCTTATCAGTTGCCAAAGTTCTGTAAGATATGAGCACTGATACAATGTTGCATTGGGCATAAAAAGTACCTGAACGTATCATTTCGAACCTTCTCTCTAACCTGGCATGGTCCCCGAGCAACATAACCGAGATATGTGTCTGTCGGGAGTTCGTTTACTCTGAGAAGAATTTTCCAAATTCGAGGACGAAGCGTTGGATCCTGCGGGGATGTCAGAAGAGCAACAGAGGGACAAAAAAGTCCAGAACGAACTGCTGTGGATGGGATGCCTTCCACAAGGATCATGCGCCGGAGTTTCTTTGCTGCATCGTCGAATTCCCCTGTCGCGCGGGATTTTGAGACAGATTTTGGTTGACCAAGTAGTTTGTTGAAGGAGTGAGCGGTGGCGGCAGCAGACATTGGAGAGAACAATCCTATGGGTATGCTCCCAGTGCTTGAGGTGTTTTAATGTGATGATGAAAGACCAGCTCAAGTCGAGAATCTGCGATCAGGGTGGGTTTTGATGAAAACTGGAGTTCAAACACAGAAACACGACTGGGATGAAAAATAGGAGTCTGGTTTTAGTTTATCATAAGAGTAGAGCCCGACGTTGAATGAACAAATGAAATCGAGGGTCAACGAAGGTGAAGATCTCAATTATGTAATCGACATGTCCAATTGCGCCTCTTCAAGTTCCTCCAACTCTCTCCTTCCGACCGTTCAACCTCTTGATTCCAGGTCTATCCTCAGTTTCACCGTTCAATACAAGTCCAAGCTCCCTTGTTCCGGAACTTAGAATTTCAGTCAACAACGGACAGTTCTTCGACCAAATTCTTCAACTGTAGTCTCTAGGGGCCATTGACACCCCAGGCCCAGGCGACGTATTGTGATCACTCTAGGACGTCTACGCAATAGACCTTTCATTTCTTTTATTTCCACTCAATATATATGGACGTCCCCTTCCATTCTTCTGGTGCAGCAAGCAGGGCTCATTATGCCATTGTTCGAAAGGTTGAGTCTTCTCCCTCAATCCAAATGGCAGACCAACACATTGCACTGGAAATCAAATCAATACAAGCACAAATTTATGACCCAAAGTTGTCTATTGTGAGCCATCTTTCTTGGTGTTGTGGACAATTTAGGCTCATGTCCTATTAGAATAAGTGCAAGGAATGCTTGATCATTCTCCTGTATTGTGCCAAATCGGTCTCGCCTCGCTTCTTACCAAACGACGTTTTTGATTTCGCGTTTCCTCACGCCATTAACTTGGCGGAAGCTGCGACAAGGGTCGAGGATAAACGACTAGGTCTGACCTATCCATGTTTTGCGTTCGGCGCCTGTTGATCCCCAAATCTTTAGGTTATCTTTTTTGTGCTGAAATTATGCCAATGGATCACGAATTACGATTAATGCTTATCAATACTTTGAGAAAGGTTGGTCTTTCACCCCTTGCTTCCACTGTATGATGATGCGAATTCATTAATAGGATTTGGAGTCGGATGATATTCCTCGTACATGTTTGGCCCTTGAGAATCTTATCACCTCTCCCAGCGAAGATATCATTCCAGCCGTTCAGTCGCGTCTTCACGACCTTCTCTCGCATGATTAGTGGGTGGCATCGGTATATCCATTGCCTGAGACCTAAAAACCTATCTCAATCCTCTTGTCCAGCCCGCATGTTAGACGCCGAGCGTTATTTGCATTTCGCTCCTTGTCTGACCACGATATCACCGTGTTAAATCATATCCATCGATCGATTATAACAAGACTTAAAGATCCAGATGATTCTGTCGTGGAAGCTGCGTTAACTGTCGCAGAACGCTTCCCGGTTGTATGTCTTCATTTCTGCCCTTTATTAGTTAGCTCAGCGAAAATCTTGCAGGACCCGACAATATCTATCAAAATCAACAAGATGCTCAGAAATATATCATCTCGGCCACTCGCAAGTCGAGGAATTTTAGCCGGAGTGCTCAGATGCTTGAAAAATCTAGAGTACGCCTTTTCATTGTTTTGATGCCCTGCCACAAAAGCAAACCTTTGTGTCATTTAGGTTGATTGAAACAAACGTTTCTCTTGTCTTTGACATTCTTGTGCAAATCAACTACCCGAACAAATATGATCCACGAAGCAAACCTTTAATCCTGGACATATTCAAGCTTCTGGGACGGGTCCAACCGTCCATATTATTACAGACGGAGAAAACCAAAAATATATCCCTTATTCACAACATTCGACATTTGCTGGTATCTCGAGATCCGAATGATGTTTATATCTTTATACGTTGCCTTGAAGCTGTGGACCCTTCGCTTTGGGCTGGTACCATCGTTGATCACCCAGCCGTATTGGATGGTCTGGAATTCGAACGAATAATGCAATTAATTGATTCAGCGGACCAAGCAATTAGTAGAAGGGTACGCCTATTATTTTCTCAATTTCTTACTGACTGACCTGGGCTACAAACAGACACTCCGGATTATAAATAGAGTTGACCCAAACATCCTCGAAGCACGTCTGGACATACTTATGAAAAGCAATCCCGCTTCCACAGAGAGAAAAAGATTTATAACCAACGTATTAGAAGTTGCCGCGGTTCGATATGCAAACGATGGAGACGGATATGCTCGCCGAGTCATAGACTTGATTCGCCACTTAGATACTGGGGATACATCGGCTCAAGTGATTAAAGAACTTATCGAGGTGGCTCTGACGCACATACGTTCATGTTGTAAGCAATCGAGCCTTCAGGTTGCCAGATTATAGACTCACACTTTTTTGTAGCTAGTCCTAACTTTTTGGAGTCCTGTACACACAAGTTCATCATGGACTTACAAGACCAGACCACCTCCGTAGGACCTACGTCATTAACCATCACAGCGGCGTTAGCTACCGAATTCTCTACCAAGCTGGGCGTACCTCCCCTAGAAGTGTTGTCGGCGTTTACCAGCAGATTAAAATCCTGTGCTTGTGAGTGCGGTAGATGTTCTTTCAATTATGAATTACTGATAAATTTGTAGCCATCGTTCAAGAGCCATGCCTAATTGCCATGATGCGGATTAGAGCCGATTGTGATGACATCCCACCCGAGATTACAGAAACAATCAACGAAATATCTCAATCTGCACGGCGCTCCATTCGCCAGGTGAGTTTATAAGTAATAATTCTTCAATAATCGCATATCTTATCCATCCCCTCTACTAGCGCTGTACGCAATTTTTGGATTTTGCCATGGATAAATCCATTCTTCTGGAAGTAGTGAAGGAGGCTAAATCATCTTCAGTGAGTTGAATAAAATGAATGTTTCATGCACGATTTTTACCTTGCCATTCCAGCTTCCTGATTTTTTAGCCTCGTTACAAACCTCCATCATCCAGACCCAGCCTTTTGCATCATCCAGTGCAAGTCCACCAAACTCTCCTTCATCTTTTCGAACCTCTAGGCCACCAAGCTCTCTCAAATATGCTGCTTACCATACGCCTGAGGCTACCCCCAGTCTAAGGGGTCGAAGGTTATCAGCTTCAGAGCTTAAGGCCTCGAGCTTTCAAAATGATGCTGTTCCAGATCATCGTCAAGGGAGTGTCCATCCACCTGTCCTATCATCCGATGGCGAAGGACCTCTAGCTTTGGTCGATAGTCTACATAACCTACGGATACCCCGAGAAGCCAAAGAACCTTCTTCAAGTGATTCAAAACGAGCTTGGCGCTCTGCAAAAGAAGTACGTGGACTCCAAATGCCAAGCGACACTGTCAAAACTAACGTCTAGAAAGGCAGCGAGGGTTGACCTGATCAACCTTGAATCACCTTTCCAGGGGGATGAGCCCGCAATATTGGCATCTGAATCGACTTTACTTTCCGATAAGCAAGATGATTTTGAAAGTGTATGGAGTTCGCATGATGGCGCCTGTGACCTCAGAGGGTGGTGCAAGACACCCATAGATAGTCTGATGAGGCGTCTGCAGCGTGTGGAGGGACATCATCTTCGAGTCCTTTCTGCTGATCTGGCTCCATTCATAGGTAAGTTGTAACGTTGCTGCGAAGATGAAGGGACTGAAATATATAACTACTCGCAGGAGAGTTAAAAGTTTTGATGATTTCAAATCAGAAGCGCGGACCGACGCCGTCGATTGCACTGCGCCTTCGCGAAACGGAAGAGGAATCATGTCTGTGGAGATTGCGTTGTTCTGAAGTGGCGGCTGGAGAGCGAATTCAAAGGATGCTAAATGAGTAAGGGGATGTATTGAGAAGATAGTGTCAGGAGCAGTTCGGGTCATGGGTATTGGGACGCCGTTGGTAAATTTGCGATTGGTCCAAGACAAAGATTTATAGACCGTGGGAAGCGATACAGAATGTTACGTAATCACCGCCCTGAGGAAATTTGACCGCCTTGGACTGGCTCCCGGCTCTTGCTCTCTTCCTTTTCAACCTCGACAACGAGCTCTATTTTCTCAATCTATGGTTGTTCCCCTTCCACGGTTCGTTTCTCTTCTGCCCATTTGACCTCATTGCACTCATATTCTTCTCTAGACTGACACACCAAATCAACAACATTTTATTCGGTCCCCTTGCCCTCCCCCTTGTTGACACTGATAGACCTCCTTAGGGACTGAGGTGCTGAAAAATTCATTCGCACCAACACACCTTATCTTCTACGTCTCTTCGACCCATGGGATAATTGAACTCTTCCACCGGCATCTGGTCTCGTTTTCCAGGACTTGCGATCTACCAACAGCTCCCCACTACAACTCTCTGCGACTTCATTTAAAGAAAATTACATCAACTCTAGAAATCTGCTACTGCCATGAACGTTCTTAAGAACCCATCCTTCTTTCGCCCATCCAGCCGTCCCTCCTCCCCCGCACCGCCCATGTTAGGCCCAATCCGCCCCGAGTCGAGTCAGGGCACCGAGCGCCAATCTCGCCCTTCTACTAAATTGTCTTTAACAAGTTTCATTCGACAAACTCCCTCGCAATCACCCAGCCCCGTTTCCAATCCAGTCCCACTCGTTCAAGATGGATCTTACTTGGAAATGTTAAGCCTGAAACTCAGTGAGGCCGTCTCCAAGGCCTTGGCTCAACCAACTGGACCTTTAGCAGTTGGCGAACAACCATCGGCTAAGCGACCTATTCCTCAGGGTCGAGGGCTTTCTCTGGGATCCTTAATCGCATCGTACGAGACTCTTCCTTTTCTACTATCTTGCCCTTTTGTTCAAACTTCCTAACAGGGAACTTAATGCTGCCCACGACAACCCCCATTTACATAGAGCTATCCTTCGGTCTTTGCAAAGGCCATTCACGGTTCTACTCACGAATATTTCGGCACAACTTTCACCAACCCTGTCCTCTCCTTCATTCCAAACCATCCCGACTGCGAGCAACCCATGTGTGTTCCCCAACGGCGTCCAATCATACGCCATCTCGATCGCAAGATTCTGTGAGGAACTTCTTCAAGTGTTCCAGGAATTGGGTCTTGGAACCGATTCAGACGTCCGTGGCGATGGGTTAAAATCCATCCGGGATGGCATTGTCTCGGTTATAAACCGAGTTGTCAATCCTCTTGTCGCAAGCATTCGCGCGGAGTTAATTCCCTTAATTGAAGCCTTGGAAAATCCCAACACTTCACCTCCGATAACGAAGGTCACTCCTGGTGTCAAATCAGCAGTTGTCTATCACCCCTCGATTGTTTCACTACAAACATTGATGCCAGCGTACTCCCGGACGCTATCTATGTGCACATCTTCGGCCCCTTCCCAGTCCACTCTGGCCAGCTTCCTTATCTTGATCCTCTGGAAGGCCATGGTCGCCCTAGGTCACCGCGTCGATATCAAACAATCGCCAGCCCTCACCCCTGAGGGCACTCCTCTTTTATCCGCGAAAAAGCGCCGTGGCTCCCCTCCAGCTATTACCCCTCCGATGACACCACCTCCGGGAAGGTTCATGATCAAGCTACCGCCTTCACGCCCACCTTCACCCCCAGCTGTTTCGACTAATGCCAGCGCAGCAGCGGATTGTAAAGCACTCTACGACCTTTTGGTCAATCTCCCTCGGCCAAGTTCTGGCCAAGGCTCAGCTCTCCTCGCCAGAGAAGCCGTCGATGAGGCATTTGAAGGTCTTAGGACTTTGCCTGCTCTTTTAGACGCGGTCTCTAAAGGTGTGGACTCCACCTCAGGGACCAATGACGTTGCTGGACATCTCATCCGTCTCACAACTGATATACCTTCTCTCATTGCACTGTCTGTCATTCTTCGTGCATACGGGGGACCAGGGAATTCCTCCGTTGCCGCACTTATTGGTATCAGCGAGGAGGAATACAGAAAGGGGTGTCTCAGTGGGTTCAGCCGTGCGGAAGAATGCGCCGTGGCTGTAGTTGAACGGGTCGAGAACGCCCTGAAGAAGGATGCTCAGTACAACCCGATTGTCATCCGGTGGCTCCAACTAGAACTGGCCGATATAGAAAACGATTGATTCGGGTTTTTTTTTCGCTCCTCCTATCAAAGGTACTTTCTTTTTTTCCGGTGAAGCATCTCCTTAAATTGTTTTCTTTCTGTGTTTGCTTGGCTTTTTCAACAAAAAAAAAGTTCTGATCACTCTTCGTTGTTGTCGTTTTGTTATTGGTTATCTACTGATTACTTTGTTTCTTCTTTCTTCACGGTTATATTTAACAATTAAACTACTGGGATCAGGTTGTTTGTTATATTTACATTGATAGTATTCTGCCTATCGTCGTGTATTCTGGACATGGGCTGGTTCGTGTGGTCGTTTGTACATATTCTCCTCCCGATGTGTACTTGACATTAAACAATGATGATGCTGTTGTCATACACACACTTTCTCCATCTCTGTTCCACCCTCCATGTGCTTTCCAAATGTAAAAGCTTTGGGGCACACACACAGCAATATTAATTAAACGGCAGACACACTGAATGATCACCAAATGCCGGTTTTACCTGACATGCATACGATTGCATATGCGAAATCAAACGAACGTTCCCTCTTTCAACCCTGTGATGAGCGTAAATCCGATTATGTAGGTCGCTTGTCTCGCCCTGGTTAGCTCCACGATGCGTTGCGTAAATTCTTCACGTTGGCCGAGTCTTGTACTTTACCCTGAGCTCAGTTTTAAGCCATCTGGCATCAAGCAAATTGGTTCACGAAACGAGCCGGAATATATGGGATCATACACACTGCAGCTGTCGGACTGCCGCACTGTGAGTTCAGAAGAGTCTAAGAAGGCTCGGGGATAAGAGAAAATAATAATAATAATTCTCACACTTGCTTCGCCTTCGCAAACATGAAAACTTTGGATTCCTGGAAGTGACAAGTCCATATACCGATGTCGATCGGACAGCACGGCCAAAACGTCGCTCAAGCTGGTTCGTTTTCGCGATTCGCATCCCGGCGGGGTGTTCTACATAGATAACATGCCAGGGATGTCGACGAAACGGTGAGACAAACTGATGCCATACCAGTGATGGAGATTGGATTTTGGATGATGGTGAGGAAGAGGATGATGATGGAAGGCATGGGTGACATGGGATGGGAGTTGCCCCGTCCGCATGTTCGCGATGTAACAGTACAGTGTATGTGTGCATCCATCGGGTCCATTATCTTCCGCAAATGCACATTATACCAGGGCTTCGCGCGATACACGGGATGAATCGTTCCAAAAGTGGTGGGCCGGTCAGAGTTGATGCAGATACATTCTGGTCTCGAACGATGAAGTCTGAAGAACGGCATCATCCGGAAGAGGCGACAGCGAAGGATGGTTTTGAATATATGTACAAGGATCATTACATAAATAAAAACACAGGGAAGACAAGGAGGGACAGAACGAATCAATGCAAGGGAAAGTAAGTGCGATTTCATGATCATCACCATGTCGTGTCTGAAACGAATGGCAATCAGTTCGAGTCGTCTCTTGAAGATCAGTCATGGACATGCCTGGTTTGAGTTTGTTTTCTCTCCTCGTCTCGGCGATCAGGTTCATGGTATGTCGGTCCATAATGTCCACGTACGGCTTCAACGACGTTCGTTCCCAATCTAATTAAAAGTCGAAGCAGAAGAAGAAGGAAAAAGAAGAACAATTCACGTCATTAATTATAAGACGGACTTGAGCGAAACCGACACTCACCGGAATGGTGTTCCTTGGGCCCAGAACCATCGCCCTCGACGGCTTCGTTCCCAAGTGCGTCCAGCTCACTGAGGAGCTGCTGCACCGTTGGCACCTGCTCGGGATCAAAATTGTCGATCATCTCCAGGTCGAGAGGGACACAGATCCGGCCCGTCGATGGGTGCACGCAGAAGGGGGCTTTGAGGAGATGCTTTCGCTGCTTGGTGACCTCCATATCGATGCGTGGGTATGTGTATTGTAAGATGATGTCTTCAAGTGCGACCATCAGGTTACCGTTCTATGAGTAGGAAGGATAAATGAGATCAATTGCTCAAATATGGAAAAGGGAATTGAGTGATAAAATGATAAGTACCCGTTGTCCAGCCACGGCTTTGTAGAGGTCTGACCATTTGTCTTCGGATGAGCGAGAGGGGCTTGCATCCCATTTCGCTCGTAGCGTTTCGACGATGCCTCTGTCTGGAATAGCTTTGAGTAGTTCTTCATACCCATTTTCTGACTTGAAACATTCTTCATCATTCAGGATCAACTTTCCAAAGATGGTCCTGAGGTAATCCAGCGCTGTTCTTGAGAATGTGACAAGGAATATATGAGATGAGGATGAATGCTTCTTAAAAGACAAAAAACGCACTGCAGAGAAGGAGGAAGCTTCCCTCCATGCCTAATATTCAACTTTTTACCGCTTTCCTTGGCACCCGGTACGACCGCGATCCAGCCAACCAAAGCCTTTCTCTGCTGGTCAGTCAGCTCCATAGCCTCTTTATCCGAGATCCAAAGATGGATTCCTCTTCGTCCAGAGTAAACCCACAACAGTTCCTTATACCCAAACTCCTCGCGGAGGGAGGTGTCGAGGACGCGCACGGCGGCGGATATGAAGCCCCAACAGCGCTTGCAGATGTCGGTGCCGGAACAGCAGGTGCGTACGGGATCGTAGTCGGTCATATCGATATCGAACACGAGCTCGCGCTGTACTGGCACCAGGGCGCCTGCCCGCAGTGTTTTCCTGTCTCTTGGCTGTAAATTATTTCTTTAGAAAAGAGGTGGATTTTGCAGGAAGATAAGAACGAATGTACCCTGGCAGAGTAGACGGGTCCAATTTCGAACCTCTCTGGAATAAGCTTGCATGTCTGCTGCTTGAGCTCCTCGGCGTTGTTGAAAGAGTTGTATCGGATATAGACGTCTCCTGGGAGAGAATACGCGATCTCGCGGTGGGTAAAGAGGCGTGAGGGTACATGGTCATGGTTAAGCCAGGTATAGAGGGACTTGAAAGGATATAGACGGCGGTAAAACGCGAGCATAATCTCTGTATTTTGCAAGAGGTCTCATGAAAGAGGACAAGGGAGGAGAAGTGATAAAAAAAACATGCCTTGGGAAGGACGATTAGAACTAGACATGGTGGCTATCGGTTGAGATCAAGTCGTTTGTGCAAAGTCAACACTCATTTTGCCGCGTTAGTCACAAACCACGCTTTTGTTACGCGTCGTAATTGTGTCACACGGCATCACACCACCGGCATCCATCGAGACAACCTGAATGATGGGAAACGTGCGCAACCAACGTGGTTTAGCCAATCTCACTCGTTTTTTATATTGTTTTCTTCCAAGAAATATCAAAGACAAGTCCAAGTAAGTAAGACAGGCTATATGTTAATACTACACGGAGGGCACGGAGATATTGGCAAGAGATATGGGCATATAGGAATCCACTAACTACGGAGATGGATGCAGCGATCAGCCAACGAGGGGAGCACGTTCCTCATCAGAGAGGGCTATCCTTCCACGGGTAGTGAGGCCAAAGGCACCCTTGACGACCCAGACGAGGGCCAAGATGGAGAAGACAAGGGAAGACCAGTGGACGAAGCCAGAAGAGGTCTGGTGGACAAAGATGGCCCAGAGAGACCAGGCGATGGCGATGGAGGCTGGAAGGTCACCTTCAGGAGTAGAGAAGGCGTATGTGGCCGCAGTAGCCTCGAGGAAGAAGCTAGGGAAGATTGATATATGGGTGGGTTGATTAAAAAAGGGAGATTGAAGGGACGTACAGGGCAAGGAAGACAAAGACCTTGGTCCAGATGCCGGCATGGTGGGTGAGGCTGCTGACACCGAAAGCGTCGAAGGCGGTGACAACCACGAGGACGGTGGTCCAACCATGGTAGAGGGAGAAAGGGAGATGGACGAAGAGTTCATCGGCATAAGACTCGGAAGAGTGGTGCTTCTTGACGATGTAATAGATGTGCTAATAAGATGGGAGGTAAATAGGGGCAAATAAGGAAAGAAGCAAGAAGGAGTGGGGTCATACTGTTACGGCGGAGCTGACCAAGAGAGCGAATACGAAGGCTGAGAGAGAAATAAGGGCAAATATGGATGGGAAAAGAGAGAAAGGAACTGACCAAGGACGTAGTGGTGGGTAGACCAGAGATTGACATAGATGGCGTTGAGGAGACCGAGAAGAGGGAAACGCCAGGAGATGCCATCGACGATGACTTTCTTTCCATTGGGGAAGAACTGGTAGATGACGGTGCCTAGGAGGAGGATGTGGATGAGAGACCAGATGAGGAAGGCCCAGGGAGCGGGGGTGATGTAGGTCTCCTTTCCATAGTAGTAGATGGAGGAGGGAGTGGCTACGGTGTAGATGTTTGAGCCGAGGAAAACAAAGTAGACGATGATGTTGGTGATTTTGAGGAGGATGCCGTCTTTCCAGCTGTCTGCCATGGTGGGAGGTGGTGCAAGGTGGAGGAAAGCAAGACAGGGAGGATCTGTGACTATTTGTACTGGGGCCAATGGGTGACATGCGGTGACGTACCTGACACGTGACCCGACTGCTGCGTGATGACGCCACAAGTTACTTACTCTAGTAGTAGTACTTCGATGAACAAGTGTTGTGTGGTCTGCAATAAAAGCACAACGGAGCCAAGCAATTTCCTTCTTCGCTGTCTCCAATGCCACTCATGCTATCATCATCGTTCGTCTCTCGCTCCATCTCCATCCCCCTCTTAACTTACCTCAATCAGGTTGCCATAAACCATACGTACGAGACTCGGAGCTCGTTGCCCTGTTCAGGCGCTACAAACTAGAAAAGACCACAAGCAGCTCTGCCATCATCAGGTGGTCATGCGCCTCCTGCGCCGCCAAATCTGAACCCAATCCGTCGCCCGCAGTTCCTCCTCCCAGATCTGCCCCACCTGCTGCCCCCAATCGAACATCCGCATCTCGTCAAAAACCCATCATCATCCTTGATTCCGATGATGAGTCAGACCCGCCTATTGCCCCTCAACCTACCAAATCCCTTCCTCTCAAATCCCGCAAATCCGTCACAAACCCTGCTCCCACTGCCACTAACCATGTCCAAGTTTCCAAACCGCCTTCCTTGCCCACAACCTCGTCGGCAACATCTAATACACGTACACTAGAAACCAGACGCGACACAGGCATTCGAATCATCAATGATCCATTTATCGAGGTCCTCTCCTCTCCGCCATTCAGGCCGCCTCTCAGACCACACTCCTCTACTTCTTCAAGCACCCTCTCAGCCGGCCTCGATAATCTACACATGTCAACCACAGAGAACGTCCCCATTTCCACTGTGAAACAACCATCTCGTCAAGAGGAAGAAAATGAGTGGGATATCGAGTACCTCACGCCCCCCGCTCCCCCTCCAATCCCACTTCCTTCAGAGCCTCCAGTCATGCGTCCCCCTCCTCCTCAACGTCACGTACGTATAGCACAGAGTCTGCCTCCCATTGCTGCTATCGTTTCTACTGATGACGACGACGATGAAGAGGAGAAAGAACTCCAAGACAACGAGGAAGACGAAGACAAAGATGAACTTGAGATGGACGAGATTGACCCTACTCCTGCACCTGCACCTGCACTTCCTCTCCCTGCCTTACTCCCGGTGTGGATCAACCATCATTTCACACCGGCCTCTTCCAACACATCAAGAAAACCTTTCTCTAGGAGAAAGAAATTCACACCACAGAACCTGACTGCAGTCAACACTGCCAACAAAACTAGTCCCTCTGCACGAGAAGCGCCTTCATTTTTCCATTCCGATCTCTGGATAGCCGAGAAGAAAAGTGCTTTGCCTGAATATCCCAGTGGAGTTTCATGATCTCAATCGTAATCCTATTTTCATTTCCCCGTGTCAATATCTTGCTCTCTTGTCGCTTTTTTGCTTTCTTGGCCCTTGTTGCTTTCTCCAATCTGTCCAAGTTTGTGCATATACCCTTGATCCATTGTATAAGTGATTGTGAAAACTGTGCTAATGTTACAACTAATAAGTAGGTGAAGGAAATTTATTTTAGTTGCGGTCAATACTTATTCTATTCGTTTACAGTTCAGAATGTTCTGTGGGGTCATGAGCCGAAGATGAATGGTATCCTGTATCATCCGCGTCATCAGTGGACGCCCCAGCACCACCTCCATCACCTCGATAAAGTTTACTCGTGATCGGGTTCACTATATTTTGTAATTCTTGAAGAATGAAATGGATCATTATGGAAGACCACAGAGAATGTTAAAAAAGCCACTGGCAACTCACCCAATAATTTGGCCTCGACCTCCTCTAACCCAGCCTCCTTCCCAAACTCTTCAATCCATACCTCTCCCACTCTCACCAAGTCCACCAGTGTCTTCCTATCCTGCTCACCCAGCTTCGCACTGATTCCTCCCTCCCCATCTTTCTCGGAGACAGAAAGCTGGGCTTTTAGGTTGTACACGAAGGATGACAGCGAATTGAGCGCCTCGGTGCGCTTCTTGTGCAGTTGGTCCTCCGCCGCGAACTTTTCTCCATCTGCGATCATACGATCAATATCCTCCTGCGAAAGACGTCCGTTGATGTTGGAAATGGAGATCGACTCGGATTTGCCGCTGCATTCATCATTCAATATGCAACACATGAGCCATCAAACATTTTGGCAAGGAAAAAAATCTATAATAAACTCACGTCGCTTTGTCCTGAGCCCGGATCGTCATGATTGAGTTGACGTCGAGCTCGAACGTAACCTCAATTTGGGGCACGCCTTTCGCGGCTGGAGGGATCCCGGTGAGGTCGAACTCTCCGAGGAGGTGATTGAATTTCGTTTGGCCTCGTTCTCCCTCATACACCTTAATCGACACAGTGTGTTGATTATCCGCGGCAGTCGAGAATCTACATCACCCGTCAGATCACGACACTTGAGTCCCCAAGCGGCCTGACTTACATCTGGCTTTTTTTGGTTGGGATAACTGTATTGCGTTTGATGATGGGTGTGAACACCTCTCCAGTGGTCTCGATGCCGAGGGTGAGAGCGTTAATGTCGATGAGCGTCACCGAATGTGAAACCTCGTCGCCAGAGAGGACCCCACCCTGGATGGCTGCACCATAGGCGACGGCCTCGTCAGGATTGACACCTTTACACGGTTCTTTTCCAAAGTACTCCTTCAAGAGTTGCTGGACTTTAGGAATCCGCGTCGATCCGCCCACAAGAACGATCTAGGATTTGGATTTCATTGAATAAAACAAGGGAACAAAGAAGAAGCCAAAAAAAAAACACAGCGGAACCTACCTCATCGATTTCGCTCTTTTTTACTCCTGCATCTCTCAACACCCTCTCGACGGGCTTCATCGTCTTCCTGAAAAGCTCCATGTTCAGTTCCTCGAATTTCGCCCTCGTCAGCGTCTCCGAAAAGTCGTTTCCATTTTCAAAGCCCTCGATCTCAATCCTGGCGCTTTGTTGATTCGACAACGTCCGTTTCGCGTTCTCGACCGCCTTCTTCAATTTCCCCATCGCCCTTTGGTCCGTCCTCACATCCGTGCCCGTCTTTCTCTGATACAGCTCGACGAAATACCGTATGACCCGGTTATCGAAATCCTCGCCCCCGAGGTGGGTGTCTCCAGCGGTAGCGAGGACTTCGAACACGCCGTCCTCCATGGACAGCAAGGACACGTCGAACGTCCCTCCTCCGAGGTCGTAGACAATCATCTTGGTCTCTTGGTCCGTCACTTTCTTGTCCAATCCGTAGGCCAGCGCGGCGGCTGTAGGCTCGTTGATGACACGAAGGATGTTGAGGCCCGCGATCGTCCCTGCGTTTTTCGTTGCCTGGCGTTGTGCATCGTTGAAGTCTGGGAAATAACACAAAAAGAGAATATTGTCAGGAATGGTCGTGGAGGAGGATCCAGGTCGGGACGTACATGCGGGGACGGTGACGACGGCGTGGGTGACTGGATGCCCGAGATATGCCTCTGCTGTTTCCTTCATTCTCGTGAGGATCATGGCGCTTATCTCTTCTGGCGTCTAAATAAAAATCCGTGTCAGAAAAAGTAGAGAAAAAAAAAGAACAAAAAGTGCCACGAAACGTACGAAATCGCGAGACTTATTTTGATATTGAACGTTGATCACAGGCGAATTAGCCTTGTTTTTGACATTGTAAGATAGGTATTTGAGGTCTTGTTGGACTTCAGGCTCGTCCCACGTCCGTCCGATGAGGCGTTTCACATCGAACACTGTGTTTTTGGGATTCGAGTGGAACGCGTTCTTGGCGCTATCCCCGATTCTAGATACGGATGAAGGAAAGAAAAGAAAAAGGGATGAATGAAGGATGAGAGGGCGGAAGCAAAAGGAAGGACGTACAATCTCTCGTCGTTGTTGAAACTGACCCATGATGGTGTTATTCTGTGTCCTTGGTCGTTGGCGATTATCTCGACGCGTCCTCCTTTATAAACCCTTGAAAGAAAGAGATTCATTGAGATCCGCGAAATGAATGAAGGCGCAAAAAATGTTTACCCCACACATGAATACCTAGAGCATCGAGAGGGAGATTAGTTCGAATAATCCTGCAGAGTAGGAAGATGTTCTTACGTCGTTCCAAGATCTGTCATAGGGGGGGGGAGGCAGCGCCGATCAACACGAATTAATCGAAAGAGAACCCTAGATAGATCCTACCTATACCGATGACAGTCCCATACTCAGAATTATCGTCCACAACTTTTGCCTGTGAAGCCACTGGACACAAGAGTAATACCGAGATCAAGAGGAGAAATGCGAATGAGAAAGTGGTCAGAAGACCCGCGCTCTGGGCGGGTGTCGGATGTCGACGACTGTGTATCCGTGAAGGCGGCGCCATCGACGATTTAATACGTATGTATGTCGAATGGAAAAAAAAAAAAAGTGGGAATGGGGGGACTCGTTGAGGGTCTGTTGTTTGCAAGGAACCACTATCCCCGTTGTCTGGGGACTTATAAACACACTCTCAAGAGCACCACGTACTGCAGCAACGACACGTATTGCGAGGAATGCAGTGCCCACAAATTATTCATGGCTAAACGTGTCCTGCAACGGGTGGGCGACGTGGTATGTACTAAACTGAGAGTTTCTGACTCGACGGATGAGACCGCGTCACCACTCACGACTCCCAGACGTGCTTGGCTGTGCTCGGTGTTTCGAGAACCAACCATCGAACCAGGCCTCCACGTATGTTTTCTGGATGTAGGTCCGTCAATCGGGTCGTCGCGTCATTGATCAGCGCTCAGATATCCATTGTGAGCAAATTCGGCGGTGCCGAAAGATACAAGCCACGCCAAACAAGCGCCCTCAAACACCCACCAACACGTCACCCACGAAACTTACAACGTGTGGAGGTTCTACTGAATATTCCATTTATGTATATATGTATTTTCCAAACAAATACTATCTTTATGGTCCATGTGGGTGTGTATCTAATGTACACGCTATATTATTAAAACAAATGTTTGATGTGATGTATGACGAGAAAAAGCTAACAATTACAACCACCCTCTAACAGCATTCAGATCTAAGCATGAGGTCCAGCCAACCTGACCTTCTCATCGACGTCGCTCTCGTACAAAGCAAATGCCTTGGTGAACATGCCAGCAAGTTTCCTGAGCTCCTTCTGGAACGCCTCCTTGTCAGTCCAGGCGATGGAGGGATTGAGAAGTTCGCGAGGCACGCCCTCGAGAGATGTGGGTATTGAGAGGTTGAAAGTGCCAAAGTTCTCGAACTCGGCTTTGGCGAGCTCTCCGGAGTGCACGGCGTCCACGATGCGGCGGGTGTATTTGAGAGGGCAGCGCTTGCCTGTGCCGAACTTGCCTCCAGTCCAGCCAGTGTTGATGAGCCAGCAGTTGACGTTGTGCTTGGCCATACGCTCGGCGAGCATTGAGGCGTATCGTCCGGGCTAAAGGTAGACATTAGTTAGGCGGACAGGATGGGTAGAGGGGGTTGACTTACGTGGAGGACGATGAAGGGTGCGCTGTAACATGTAGAGAAAGTAGGAATGGGCTCTAGGACACCATCCTCAGTTCCCGGGGTTTTCCTAGAGTCAAATTATTAGATTAAAGTACATGCTAAAAAACAAGTAAACTCACGATGTATAACCAGCCAAGAAGTGGTAGCTGGCCTGCTCGGGAGTAAGCCGGCTAACAGGAGGGAGGACACCAAAAGCGTCGCAAGTCAACATGATGATGTTGGTAGGTTGACGATCAACGACGCAAGGAATTTGGGCATTTGGAATGTACTCGATGGGGTAGGCGCAACGGGTGTTTTCAGTGATGCTAACGTCATCGTAGTCAGGAACACGAGAGAGGGGGTTGTAAACGACGTTTTCGAGGATGCTACCGTATCTGATAGCGTTGAAAATATCGGGTTCCTTCTCAGCAGAGAGGTTGATGCACTTGGCATAGCATCCACCCTCGATGTTGAAGACACCGGTATCTGACCAGACGTGTTCGTCATCGCCGATGAGGAGACGACGAGGATCTGCGGAAAGAGTGGTCTTTCCTGTGCCCGAGAGACCAAAGAACAAGGTGACATCGCCCTCCTCAATGCCGACGTTGGCGGACGAGTGCAAGGAGAGCTGGCCGAACTTGACAGGTTGCAGATAATGCTAGAAAGGAAAAAAGGAAAGATCAGTGGTTATTTAAAAAGAAACCAGAAGATGTTCTAGTACCATAACAGAGAAGACACCCTTCTTCATTTCACCGGCATACTCTGTACCCAGAATAACCATCTCCATTCGCTTGAAGTTAATTTCGACGGAGGTTGTTGAGCTCATGCCCTGTGTGAAGCGATTGGCGGGGAATTGGCCAGCATTGTAGATGATGAAGTCAGGCTCGCCAAATTCGGCGAGTTGTTCCTCGGTTGGGCGAATGAGCATGTTGTGCTGAAAATAAAAGGTTTGAACCGAGATTTTTGAGAAATGATAAAAGGCGAAGACGTACCATGAACAAAGCATGGTAAGCTCGGGCGCAGATGACGCGAACTTTGATGCGGTATTTGGGATCCCACTACAGGTAGCGATGAATGAGCACGGAGATGAGGAGAGGAGAGGGGATAGAAACCTACGCCGGCGAATCCGTCGAAAACGTACACGTTGTCTCGTGTATTGAGATAATCGATGGCACGCTCACGATTGATTTCGAAAGTGTCTAAAACGGGAAAAATGAGTGAAAAAATGGCATCGAGGGAAGAATGAGGAAACGTACGTTCATCCATCTTGATGTTGACGGAGCCCCACCAGATATCATCTTTGCTGGTGTCTTCGTAGACGATACGCTTGTCCTTGGGACTGCGACCGGTCTTCTTGCCTGAAAAGTTGATGAGAGCGCCTGAGGAAGAGATGATGGCGCCCTCGTTGCGAATGGCATCCTCGTAGAGGAGAGCTACAGGGGCGTTGCGCTTGATCTGGATGCGATCCATGTCGAAGCCGGCCTGGGAGAAATAGTCGAGGTCCTTGCCGATGACTGGGGAGATGGCTATGAGAAAGGGAGGGCAGAACGAGGAGAAAGGACGTACGGGTAGAGTACTGCTCATTGTCGTAGGACTGGGCGTAGTTCTTGTGGAGGATATGGGGGGTAACATAGGGGGTGTGGTGGGGGAGAACCATTTTGGGGAGAGAGGGGAACTGGGGGGTATGGTAGGTGGAGGGATATGTATATATATGAAAATGGAGAGGCGTACCTGTGTAAATCTAAGGGTATTACATCGATTTGGACTAGACACTTGTCGTTTTATAGAGCGCAAAGCAAGCCCCAGCATCCCTCGATCCTCCGGAAATCCCAAGAATCCTGTCCAAAATCACGACCAAGTGCACCGATCTGGCCCGAGCACTCTTGTCGGTCGTCCGTCGTACTGACGGAGTCCTTGTCCTCCGTCACCTCTCCGCACGGAGCTTAGCCAGCGGGTTAAGAGAAAGACAAGAGACGAATGGACAGCCTCGAAACAACGGAGCTCTGCGCTATCACATGTTGCCCCCGTTCTAAAAACAGATCTCTGGATTCCCCACCGACTCTCGATCCGTCGGCTCCCCGCCTCGCCAGGATTCCCTCAGTATCCCGGGTTCATTCCTCCCCGGACCATGTACGAATAGGGGCCTTTGCTGTCCTCAAAAGCTCCTCCGTTTCCAAACAGTATGTAGCATGTCCAGACGCTATGTCGCTCGACCCCAACTTGAACTTTATCATAAAACCACTCACCGCCCGTGATCTTCCCAAGGTTCAGGATCTCCACGTGGGTCCATCGTCTCCCTTGTCTTCTTGTCCTCATCTTGATCCATGTGCATGCAGGCTAAAATCCTACCAATTCGCTACCCCACCTCCTTCTTTCTCCAACTTCTCCTCATTCCATCTCGTGCATGTTTCATCGCCTACAGAAACAATATCCCTGTCGGATTCATCTCTGTCGTCATACAGAAATCCCCACCTAATTTCGCTGCCGATCCTACCGCCCCCTCACATCTCTCTTGTCAACACTCTCCCGACCCTGATCTCTCCAGGCCCCGTCTCGAGATCCTCACGCTCGGCGTGCTCCCTTCCTATCGACAGCGTGGTCTCGCGCGGCGCCTCGTTCAAAGCGTGCTTGACAGCTTCAGCGAGTCGCGTGCCACAAATACATTGGATGGAACCTTGATATATGCCAATGTTTCCTCCTCAAACATTCGCGCCCTTAAATTTTATGAGCGAATGGGCATGTCTATTCAATCCGATATCATTAAGAATCTTTATAGGACGTTATCTTATGGATCAAGAGATGCATATCTAGTAGTTGGCGTCTTGTGAGTTGTATTTTTATTTTTCTTTAATATCTGTAGGCCGTCCTTCCTTGCTTTTCTGTATGTCTAAAATAAAATTACCCCCAATTCGTTATGTATACCATCTTCTCTTTAGATCAGTTTATCTTGCCAAATGTAAAGGAGTACTTGCTTTGATGATCTAAATTAGTCCACGTGATGGACGCGCGTGTGTGACAGCTCGCGTCAACTCAGCCTTCAAGTTCCCAACTTTCCAACTTGCACTTGTCAAGTTCAGATCCGGATTCAAGCATACTCATCATCACTACCTTCACCCACGCACCGGATCTCCATAATGGCTACTGCCACACGTCTCGGTCCAATGGCTCCCATCTTGACCCGTTCCTTTCCCTTGTTTTACGCCTGTTACCTCCTCAAATCAATCCAAACTCCACAATCAACCGCGTAAGCCCTCGAGAGCAGACATCTCTGCAGGCATTCTTGAACACCAGTCCTTTAGGATATACATTGGTTCTACCCCCGCACCTCCTCGTAGGATAAGGTACACCACAGCATAAATCGCCCTTTGTCGAGGCTTTTGGCTTACCCGCTCACACAGGCAGCATAACGGAGAAATCGCACAGGGTGCAAAAAGGACACGCTCAAAACGTCCATGGGTAATGCAAATGATCGTACATGGTTTCCCTTCGCGTCTGGTGTGGTTTCTTTATTCCTGTTTTTAGCCAACTCCTTTCGTGTCTCATGATTTTTTTCTCTCTCTCTGTGTGATGAAAGGCTGCCCTCCAATTTGAATGGGCCTGGCAACATCCCCACAAATCTCGGCACTTGCGCGATCCAAACGGAGGCTTCTTTGGCAGTCGTGCTTCCAAAGGCCTCAAGAAAAATGTTTTGTGCGTCTTTCATTTCCGAAACTTACCAGTCCTTTGTTTCCTTACAAAAATCTTCTGATATCTGCCGAATTAGAATCGTTCGGGCGATGATATCACGGCACCCATTTGACAAATGGCCCCTCCAGGTCAAAATTTTCACAGAAGAAGTCGCAAATATCTGGAAGAAGGCCGACCTAGATCCTGCTCTTGCCCTTCCACCTGGATTCACATACACAGTCGAATTAGAGGGCGTAGATGGCAAGTCTGGACATCTCGGTACTGGACGTACTGAATCCATTAGTATCGACGATGGTGCGCTTTCTCTTTCATAAACTCATTTTCTCGTGGACAACTCATTCTTATTTTTGTCTTCGCTTTCCCGCGCTTTGTATAGCCGACTTTGTCTCCACCATGTTGGCCAAAACAACAAAGATTTTAGCTTCCGGCCGTCCCTTGAATTGCTCAATATGTCATGAACCAGTTGAAGGCTTTTCAACTGTGCGTAACTTATGGTTACCTTCTTCATATCCCCCTATTTTTATCTTCTAATCTAGGACCAGATTCTGAAATCCGCACTTTGTTCCGCTGGGGATTGCCTCGCAGTCAGTCATCTGGAGTGTCTATCCCAACATTTTAAAGATCAGAATCCCGAGGTCAACACCATGGTGCCTAGAGGTGGGAACTGCAGATCCTGCGGAAATTATACTCTCTGGGGAGACATTATCCGAGGATGCTACCGCCGGCTACCTTCCGTTGACGAGAATGGCCAGCCGCTACCAGAATGCAGTGACGATTTGTATCTTCCAGACGATGCTGATGACAGCGATCGGGGTGACAAACCAAAAGCTCGAGGAAGGAAACCCAGCACGTCATCCTCTAAAGCATCCCGCAAGTCAGCGAAATCAAAAGGGAAAGGAAAAGCCACATCATCACAAAGTAGTGAAGGCGAAGTGTTTGACTTCGACAATATCTTGTCTTCTAGTTCAGATGCGACACCCATGAAGAAAAGGACTCCTGGCCGGCCACGGAAAAATCCACTCACCCCGAAAACAATTTCTCCGGCAAGAGCTCTAAAGTCTCCAACTCGATCCACTCAAACCAAAGGGAAAGGGAAAGGCAAAGCAACAGATATATCACCGAATATCCGTGAGGATTTCTCCATTTCCGATTTAGATATTGCCTCCAGAGTGGATGACGGAGCAGTTTTATCCGCCAAAAGAAGACCTGGAAGACCTCGAAATAGCCCAACGTTGTCGCCTTCTGCCAACAGTCCAACTGTTCCTTTCACAGGGACCATAAAGAAGAAGACAATTGAAAAGCCAGCCGTGCCGAAAGCACGAGCCTTATCATCCGATAAGAAGAGGAGGAAACAAATGGCGTCGGCATCAGGCTCAGGCAGTAGTAGTGAAGGCGAATTTTTTGATTTTGACAATATCGCTTCAAGCTCGGACAGCGACGCGTCGCCTTCGCCTCTGAAACCCAAAGTTGGACGGCAGCGAAAGGTCCTAGGATCGCCCAGCGCTGGAGTTCCTTCTCGGACAACAAAGCCTTCTGAACAACCTCATAGTCCACGGGATGTAATTGATCTCACAGCTCTGTCTTCTGGCTCCGGGAGTGAATCATCTGCTGGCATGAAGAAGCGAGGACGACCTCGACGTGACCTGCTCAGTGTCATAAGTATTTCATCGACCTCCGACATTGCACCATCTTCTAAAAAGGGTATTCGAGGTCGACCACGAAAGAGCAGTACGTCAGGGTCAAGCAATGTCTCCCTTGCGCAGAAAAAAACAAGAGGGCGGCCTCGAAAAAGTGAAGTTTCACCAATCGGACCCTTAGGTTCCAAGCGACAGGTTCATCACTCCACGGAATCAGTTTTCCAAAGCCACAGTTCCTTGCAATCCAGGATTGCAGCTAATAATATCACCAACATACTGCCTCTGGGCGGTTACTCGGCCTTGCCAGCCTCCTCTTCAAAATTATCAACCCTAAAACAGCCGGATAATGGCCGCGTTGACGATCTCCAACAAGCTTTCTCTTCACTGAATTTGACGTTATCGAGTCCAAATCAAACCCCAGTTCGAAATGTCGACTTGCAATCCCAACGAGAAAACATTGAAGTGATTGAACTATCGGATTAGATTTCATTGAAATAGGGAGGGCATGACGTCTGGATCTCATTTTATTTAATTGTATACCCACATCAGCCACATGAAAGATTACATTTAAGGAGTACATATAGTGTAGCAAAGTGTAAAACATGACAGCAAATTCAAATTTCGACGTAAATGATGGTGTGAATGCGGGAGCGGGATACAAGTAGCTCAGTTGCCAAGCCCTTTGAGCACCTGAGCATGTATCACTGGTGTTAGGACGCCCACACCCTCTCCATTACAAATAACTCCAACATCGACATTGACAACTTCCCCCTTTTCGAGCTTCTTAGACGTCAAGCCTTCTCCCACCGCTTCCGAGATTATTTCGCGGAACCGAGGGATGGGTTGGAAGACCAAGTTGTCAACCACAGGATCCCGAGGCGCTGTGTTTCTCGCATCGAATAGCGAATGAGAGGCATCGAGGATCATGACCCGCTTCATTTTATTCAACCGGAAGTCCAAAGCATGCCTATTGATTTTGATGTCAACCGACCTGTACAGATTGAGTATATGACAAACTTACCGATGTTCAGGATATTGAAGACGATACCACCCTGCAGTCTTGGCGAAAATCTCGACATGTCTTCCGCTCTGTCTGCAACTTTGACGAATTTTCTGGAGTTCGATGACAATTGGCAAGGTCCTCCGGAGTATCGCTACCAGACAATGGAGGGATGGTGCTAGACGACGATGAGCATGTCGCAAAATGTCACGTAGGTATGGCTCGGCATCCTCATGAGGATTAAATGTATCAAACTCAGCGTCGTCGTCCATTGCATCTTCAGGTTTGACACGGGAAAACTCCAGGTCAAAAGTCCCACCCGTTGGTGAGAGCTGGTCCTCGCAAGTGATAGCAACTGTGTAATCCTGCATGGCTGTCAATGACCCGATTCACGATGGGCAATGATTTCAAAGCTGTACCTGAGCGTAGGCAAACTCAACGGTTTGCAGATCGAAGGATAACAATCTGACTCCCCGCCATTGTGGACGCTTCGACATCTGAGCGACTAGAAAAAATTCAGAGTACGAATGATAATACTTCGGAAGAGCAAACCTTCTCTTGCGATAACAACCATTTTTGAAACCCTCGCCCATTCCTCCAAGAATTCATCGACACAGGTGTTGATATTTTCAGACAGGAATGATACGACGGCCTCCGTCGTATCGTAGATAATTCTCTTAGAAGGACGTATCACCGCACGACCATTGGCTTTTTTACCTACGGGTTGCTGAACATATTTTAATTTGACGCATGTCACAACCTATGGGAGCGAGACGTAAATTATTTGAAGTAAATTTAACCGGTTGGTTTAAATTTACCTGAGCCTTTTCGTCCGACCACCAGTTCAATGGTATGACTCTGATATTCGGCATCGCAGCTTCAGCAGCGGGAGCCCCAGACAATATATGTTCTGACTGGACGCAAAGGACGGGGACAGAACGAGCCAGAGAAGACTGCATTCGGGCAAGTTCCGGAGTTAATGGTGTGTTATTTGCTGGATTAACATGTGTGAAAGGTATTCCACGTATTTTGAATTGTCTTTCGACATTAATGAAAGCCACTCGAGCACTATAGAAAAATCAGCAAAACTCGTGGATTCTCATTAAATGTATTTACCAGCAATATCTGTATAGTTCCTTTAAACCTTGCGTGTCGAGATTAAATCTGAGAGGGTTATCAGTCAGGGACCAACCAAAAAAGGATCTCGATTCACTGTGCAGAAGATTCTGGATCATCTGATTGACCCGCTACATGCAGCTTGGCGTCCCCGTCCTCGAGCTTAGAAGTCGAGCGTTGATTTCCAGAAGGGGAGAGTCCTGCTTCACGAATACGGTTAAAGTCAAGCCATGCAATGTCTTCCATAAGAACACTGGCAAATGGAGCATTCGGAATGGATTTCGTTGTGATCAAAGCGTATTTGAAGCGCTCTTCCGCGACAACGAGAACGAGATAGTGATTTGGGAAATTGCCAAGTTGAATGAAAAGGGTCCAACGACATTCTGGCCCAAGCTTTGCCATTTCTGCATCCAAACCATCAGGATTTAGACCACAAACCACACAACTTTGCACTAGCCTTCTGTTGGAATATTTTTCCGGCGATAATTCTGGAAACCAAGGTAGTTGGCTTTTTGCTCTGCTAGGTCAATGATAGTCTGCCGATTATTTTTTTTTAGAATTGAGCAGGGAGAGAAATTGTGCGGCTTACTGTTCCTCGCAAATGGAATAGGGCTTCGTAAATGACAGAGGGATTCTCGTTCAACCGTTCTGTAAGGGCAGCAAATCGAGGGCCGCGACCGGCCGCGGCAAGATCACCGGTATCTCTGAGATTCAACTTGCCCGTTCTGATGTCTATAGTTATGATCACGACCTCTTCATCGCATAGCTGTACTCGTAAAGCTTGTATGTTGTCTACAAGAATGGATATTAGCAAAGATGCTGACCAAGTGACTTGACATACCTTCCATTACCAGAGTTACGATCCCTGGTTTAGAAAACACTTTACTTGGGCCATTCTGCAGTTGGTTTCGGAAGGTTCGCAATATCGCATTAGCGTGTTGCTGAAGAGCGACACGCAGGATACGTTCGAAGTCGAGGTCGTCAGCATCCTGGAAGAATCGTTAGCAAAGCACTGGAGGCATATGGAAGTCTGTTCACTATGTCCAATGCGCCTTCGGGAAGGGACATTTCATCTGGAGGAATCAAGATACCGAGGGCGCCTTTCGTTGGTTCCCACTGAACAGAGAATTTAAATCCTTCAACATCGTCGGAGGGCCGTGCAGTCCCAAGTTTTGATTTCTGTTGTAAACGAGCTGCGATACGTTGCCTTGGTGAACGTGCAGGCCCTGAACCTGAAAGAAGAGGGGCATGGGTTTCCAGGATAGATATTGTAAATGTGCCACCAAGAGTTGGTATTGGAGTTTTGGGTCTATTTCGCCCAGTTGTTGTTGGGCGCCTTGAGAAGAGATAAGCGCGGTGTCTAGTTGAAGCAAGAAAAAATCTCACATCCAATATGACGCGCGCAAGCTTTTCCTATCAGGTGACATTTGGACATTCAGATAATCGGCCCATCCCAACGATCTCATGCGTTCAGCCTAAACAAAAACATGTTGAGCGTCAACAGCTCAAATTGGTATCAATATCTTACTTGATACCATAAAATCTCTAGTTGGTAAGACAGAGACATCATTTCTGTTTAGAGTTCGTAAACATTGGTCAATGGAATGAACGAGAGTGTGCCCTTACGCAGGAAATTATACAACCGTACGAGGGGCGTGTCAATCACTCCTGGTGGCAAACGAGGTCTTTGAGGAACCTCTGTGCCTGGTATTTCAGGCGAAGGCGGTTCCAGGTAGTAACCAAGTCGATTATCCGCCTCGTCGGTGATATGTCGTTTGACGATACCCTCGGGCGTCCGAGGAAATTCTTCCAAGATATGTTAAACACAATTTGAAAGAAGATATAGAGTAGTATCAGACCTTGAAGCCCCGTCAGATCGCCCCCAACATTTATTAGAAATTCCACATTGGTACAAAACCACCCAGAATGTTTCTCTGCCCCTTGCAAGCACAGCGAAGTACTGAATAATTTTGGAACGATGAAATGGACTCGGCCACCAGCTACTCAGGCACGGATTAGGGTGTTTAGAACGATGTATAGATGGCAAGCAATACCGATGTGATAATTCGACATTTCAACGGGGATTAATTCGGTCATGCGGAGTCGATATTGAATAGTTTCTTCCATATCTGAAAGAGTTTTATTAACCTCAGCGTCAGTCAAAGGGGTCGGTGGTATGGCGAATTTCTAAAAGATAGGCAAATAACATTGTAAGCCCTATGTCAGAAATCGGATAAAAAACATACTTTTATGATAGTCGGAAGGCGAAGATACGACCCTTTTGTCAGTACGTCCAAGGATGTTAGAAGGTCGTGATTTCGCAATCTGAACCAATGGTAAGAAAGTAAAAAGTGTAGCAAAGGGAATATAGAACCTTGCAGAATCAAGGGAATCCTTCGCATAATTAAGGCCCCGTATAGCTTCTTCAAACTGATGATTCTGGGTCAATAGAAACGCCGTGATATTCTATGAAGTGTTCAGACATCAGTTCCGGACAACCCGAACAAAAAGTTGCGTCTGACCATGCATTTTTGGACTGCATCTGCGTCTCGCGACCACTTGACTACAGCATAGAGCTTGACAACTTGCTTCTTAGTCTTTACGACCCAGTCCGCCAATAAGCGTTTTCGCGCAACGTCCGACATATTTGGCAACCTAAACGAAACAAACTTGAGGTTGTGTTATGAGGTAGACAGAAGGGGAAACGGACGTTTCTGCCTGTTCAGATAGCTCTGCATAAATGGATTGAACGACCCGCGAGAGGAGGTCTCCTAAAGGTATTTGGCCATCATACACGACCGGAAGTTCCTTTTCGATGTCCTCGAAGGATGGCTCTGATGTTTCTTCGGAGTGAACACCATTCATTTGCATAGCAAACGATGTGGGCGGCTGTATGTCTGGGGCGACAAGGTCCTGAGCGCCGTGGTCCATGCTGGTATTGTGCGTATGTCGTTGTGGCTTAACACATGGGTGTGGAAAGGAGCGGTGTGGTGGTGGTACAAGGGCGAGAGGTGTGGAGAGAAAATGAGGAAAGGGATGAAGAATAAAGGTGATGCAAGAGGCCCCGTTCTGAGTTCAGACAATGAATTGAGCAAGGCACATGATCGATTATGATCGCATGTCAACTTGGGCCAACTTGTAAATAGATTCCAGTCCATGTCCTCTCTGTAACCCTACGTGTACTTTTCGACCGCAGCGCTTCAGTCCTTTCTTTATCTGCTTCCTGGCCCTTCAATGGACTATCTTCGAACTCTGGGATCTGCCGCGGTTTCAACTCTGGTACAAAAGTCAGGGCTCAACCTCCCCTTCTCTCTCGGACAGAAACTCGCCCAAGTAGAAGGTTACTACACTCTTTACGATGCAACCAAACGGGTATATCCTGTCCCTTATTGGTTCAAACAATGGATTGATTCTCCTTATCCTGAAAGGACGATGGAAGCCTGGTTTCCGTCTTTGAATACGATTACAGCGATTCTAAGAAGAACTTTAAGCCTTTCGCCCAGAATGCATTAAGGAAGCTACGAACGACGCGACATCCTGATATCTTGAAATTCATGGACGCCGTCGAGTCCGATACCACCATCTACATTATGACTGAGCGGATTCGTCCCCTCTCAATCGTCTTACCTCAGTACTCAAGCAAAAGCACGCAGGAAAAGGAAGATTGGCTCCTTTGGGGACTGCACCGTATCTCGGTTGGTTTTTCTTACAATCTGGCTCCTTGTCATAGAATTTGACTGTTGTTAAGGTAGCATTGACCTTTGTCAATGACCAGTGTCTTGCGACTCATGGCAAAATATGTATCAATTCGATCTTTCTCTCTCCTTCAGGAGAGTGGAAACTCGGTGGATTTGAATTATTAAGTACTCCAAAAGATGATGGCGCTCCGCTATATGTAAGACAGAACCTTTCTCCAGCCCCTCGGTTCTGACTTGTCAAGCAGACAATGGGAGGACTTCTTCCAGGATCGAATGCGTGGGCGGCTCCTGAGGTTAAGAAAAGTGGTTGGTCTGTTCTGAAAGAGTGAGTACATAATATCTTCCATGTGGCTATTCTCTATTCCTGATAGCATTACCAGAGCTGACCCTGCATGCGCAGATGCATACGGACTTGGTCTTTTGCTTCATGCCGTCTTTAATCCTACTCATCCACCTCCTCCAACAGCCGAGCCACCACACCCTCCACCGCAGCCCGCTTCTCGTGGGGCTATACCCACTTCTGTATTCCCTTCCTTCAAGAGGCTCTTAAACCCCAATCCTAAAGGCCGTTTAAGCGCAAAGGGTTTCCTTGAAATCGGTATGAGCGAAACTGGATTTTTCTTCAACAACCGCCTCGTCAGGGTTTGCTCTGGTCTGGACAACTTTTCCCTGGCGAGCGAGGCAGAGAAGAACCTCCTACTGAAGTAAGAGTCTCGCTTGATCTCAAAACTTTTACTCATTTCCTGGGGAGAACCCTGAAAGAATCGGCTTCTTCGTTTCCTCCTGAGTTTGCGTCGTACCGAGTGCTTCCTTCTTTACTTTCGGCTCTGGAATTCGGCGGGGCGTCAGCCGCCACTATCCTTCCCCTTGTTCTCCATTTCGGCGCCAACACATCTCCTGAAGAATATCCAAAAGTAATTTTGGCACCTATCATCAAATTGTACGCTAGTCCAGATCGCGGTACACGCATGGCGCTCCTTGAGCATTTACCTGAGTATGTCGATAAACTGGACAAGAAGACTGTCAGCGATAAGGTCTTCCCTCATCTAGTAAGTTCGCGCGCCCGTATAACGGTTGGCCACTTAATTGACCGGGGTCATCTAGCAACTTGGATTTTCGGACACTGTCGCTGTGATTCGAGAAGCGACTGTCAAATCAATTATTCTCTTGGCTCCCAAGGTTTGCTTGTAAGATTCTGTAAATGTGCATCACTAACATCATCGCATACAGCTCTCTGAACGAATCATCAACAACGACCTTCTTAGATTGCTTGCCAAAATGCAAACAGATTCAGAGGCTTCAATTAGAACAAACACTTGCATCCTTATCGGCAGACTCGGTCCTACCCTCGGATATAATACCAAACGCAAAGTACTTGTTCCCGCATTTTCAAGGGCGTTAAAAGATTCCTTCGTGCATGCAAGAGTTGCAGGTTTAATGGCCTTTATGGCAACTATCGACTGCTTTGAAATCCCAGAGCTAGCAACCAAAGTCATCCCAAACATGGCCTTCACACTGATAGATGAAGAGAAGTGAGTCCCAATTTTGTGTCAGAATTTTCCAAGGGGTGATTAATTCTGTAGGTTGGTTCGCGACCAAGCTTTCAAGGCACTGGAGCTTTTTACCAAAAAGCTCGAGGAACATGCTACACACATGGTTTTTCCCTTTCATGTCAAACCTTGGGATTGATTGTTGACAAAGCATACTCTTAGCCCGCTACAGCTATCATTGAACAGAACGGAGAGATGCCTGGCGCATCTGTCACCGCTCCTACCACCTTGGTTAATTCTGCGGCCGGAGCAGCGGGTTCATTAGCTGGTTGGGCTATTACAAGCCTCGGAAAACATGTAAGAACAGTATTGCGCACCTTTCGCCATTTCTCATACCAATTCCACAGATGGCCACGTCAGAACTGCTGGCTCCCATCAGTTCTGCTGCAGGACTGGATGTCGAACGTTCAAATTCAGCCCCAAGTACCTCCTCAACAAGCCACATTGGCGAGTTGGTTCGCCCCTCGTTCGCCACACCTATGAACTCTTCCCAGACCGTACCGAGCTCTCAGGGGCCATCGAAAGCAAAGGCAATGCAACTTGGGGCTAACAAAACTCCTGCCATCAACTTGTTAGCTGATGAGCTCGCTGAAGAAATCGCTGCTTCAGCTTCCATTGAAGGAAACCCTTGGGGTACCGATGACCTCATTGACGTCAACGCAGATGACGACGACTGGAGTATGTATGAATCTTCTATCGAACGAATGTTTACTTATAAGTAGATGATCAGGTGCGTTTGAAACTGCGCCTGTTGATCAGAAGCCCCAGACTCCTAAAGCAACATATCCTCATGCTGCCTACAATCTCACTTCTCAATCATCGACCCCTCTTGGATCAAAAGCGACAAACACCAAACCGAATCATAAATCGCCTGAAATCAAAGTCTCAACAATACACAGGGCTTTGTCACCCATTCCCCGCCCCCACTCATCGCAATCCTCTCATCTGACATCGCCCACCCAGACCACTGACTGGGACTCTGCGGGAGATTGGGAAAGTACGAATAAATCAACCGAGACGCCTCCTCAAGCTTCAGTGGCTACGACAGCCATTCTAAGCAAGGAAGAAAAGGCCTTGGAGATGGCGAGGCGGAAAGAAGAACGTAAACAAGTGAGTTATCCCCCCAGAATCTGTTTTTTGAGATCTGTGCACTAACAAAGCAATAGCGTATTGCTATGCTAAAAGAACAAAAGAAAGCAGGAGGCAAAGTATAGCATTCTAGTAATGAGCGTGTTGATCATCGGATTCGATGCATGGAAGACTGATATATCTATTTAACCTCCTCTCCTGATCTGCAGGCTGCCACTGTGTGGAAAGTTGGATTGCCAGTCTGCCACAGAGCTTCAGTTGACAAGTGGATGAAATGACCAAAATGACAAATAGATATCCATTTTGATCAAGGACTCATCCGGCCCGGTTGCCCAAGTTGATAAGGCTTTAATATTTTAATCTTGGCACATGTCGATCCATGATCAACAACTGCGTTTCTGGCATGGCACTTTGCCCATCATGGCCCAAAGCTGCTTGCCCTCCATTAATACAAGGCGACGAGGGTGTGTACTGCTGGAAGGACCAAGGACATATGTACAAGTCATTTATGGATTAGTCGATGTGCCACCCCTAGACCTGATTCAGACCACACCTCGTGTTTTATCCGAGTCGCCGACGTGTGCTTGGGACGTGCCTGACGTACAATGAAGTTATAAAATGTGACGATGATCAGTTTTCCACACTTCTCCTCTGCTGAGAACCCTCCTCCTTCAGAAATCTCGCCAGTGGGACGCAGTCGGAAGACTGCTGAGTGGAGTGATTTAAAGTAGTGCTCACTTTCCCTCACCCCCAGGGCATATTACACTGCAGTTACAAGTCACCTGGTCGCGTGTCATCCAAACGAATGTCAGCAATCGACCCCCAGAAGGCCTCCAAGAGCAATTCGACAACATCTTTCCTCACATCTTTGGCTGTCAATGGAGGCTTACTTTTGCTTGAAGTTGGCGCCTTTGTGATACTCAAACAAAGGCTTTGGAGGATTTATAGTCCACGAACTGTTTTGCCTCCCCCTGAGTACCGTTGGCGGGAGCTCCACGGCAGGATTTTGCTTTTTGATTCGGAACTTCGAGAGTTCGAACTTCGAATTTTATTTATCTTCGGCTTCATATCAATACAGATATAAATAACTCACAAATAGAGTAATTAAAATCAGTG
>JAHXRV010012186.1:0-28282 GCA_019904355.1 Psilocybe tampanensis | reverse complement strand
TGATGCTTCAAAATATGCCACCGGGGCTGTACTTACTCAGCAAGACGCTAATAGAGATAGACACCCGATTGCATTCTCATCGAAGACATTCTCTCCAGCCGAACGAAACTATGAAATATATGACAGAGAAATGCTCTCAATAATTAGGGCCCTTAAAGAGTGGAGACACTATGTTCAAGGATCAGGACACACGACCACCATATTATCCGATCACAAGAACCTGACATACTTCAGAAGTACCCAAAGGCTAAATAGACACCAAGCAAGATGGTCTCTATTTTTATCTGAATTCGACATCAAGCTTGTTCACACTCCCAGAAAGAAGATGATTCAATCAGACAACTTATCGAGAAGACCAGATCATGTACCAAATGAAGACAATGACAATGAAGATCAAACTCTACTTCCAGAATCACTTTTCGTGAACCTCATTGACACTACCCTACAAGACGAAATACTGAAATCAAAGATTTTGATGTTAATGCAGCAAATGCTCTGAAAGAATTATTACAAACTGGACCAAGCAACATAAAGAAAGACCTCGAAGATTGGACTACTGAAGAATTGAATGGCAAAAAGTTGCTGTTCTACAAGGGAAAACAATACATTCCCCAGAATGAAAAACTACGGAAAGAATTGGTATCTCAATACCACAACGCCATCACTGCTGGACACCCAGGAGAATTGGAAATCTACAACTCTATAAAGCAAGTTTTATTGGTGGCCAGAGATGCACACATTTGTCAAAAATTACGTCAAAGGATGCGGCGCTTGCCAACAATTCAAGATCAACCAAAACCTGTCCAGACCTTCGATGATGCCAATTCCCGGAGCCGAATCAGAACGACCATTCACAAATTGCGCAATGGATCTAATTACTGATCTTCCCAAAATTGATGGATGCGACTCAATATTGTCTGTGGTGGACCACGGCCTTATGAAGGGGGTGATTTTTATGCCTACTTGGAAAACCTCCACCCACGAAGATATTGCCAAACTCCTTGAAGACAATTTATACAAAAGATTTGGCTTACCAGATAGTATCATCAGTGACCGTAACCCAAGATGGGCATCAAAAGCATTCCAAGAACTTCTGAACTTGCTAGGAATCAAGTCAAAATTGACCACTGCTTACCGACCCTCTACCGATGGAACTACTGAATGTTTCAACCAGGAAATTGAAGCATACCTTTCCATTTACTGCATTCAAACTCCCACAACATAGAAAGCAGCTCTTCCCGCTTTAGAATTCACCCACAATGACCAAAGACACTCTGACAGACAGAGGACTCCCTTTGAACTCATGCTAGGGATTTCCTCAATAGCTATTCCGACGACCTTCAAATACACAAAATTCCCCTCAATCAAAGAAAGACTAGAAACACTAAAGAAGGAACGACAAGAAGCCTTAGCAGCACACAAACTTGCCAGACAACGCATGGCCTCCAGAGTGAAAGGTAGATTTATCCCTTTCAAGAAAGGACAGAAGGTCTGGCTCGATAGCCGAAACATCAAACTGCCATACAACAAGAAGATTACTCCAAAGCGAGAAGGACCATTCAAAATCCTAGACGTCCTTGGACCGATCACTTACCAATTGAAACTCCCTTCACAGTGGAAGATACATGATGTCTTCTATGCGTCTTTACTCATGCCCTACACCAAAACCACAACTCATGGACCCAATTTCACCATGCCTCCACCAGAACTGATTGAAGGAGAAGAAGAATACGAAGTCGAATCTATTATTGGAAACTGGATCATAAACCAAACGTGAAAATTTCTCATCAAATGGAAAGGATACCCTATGTCATCAAACACATGGGAACCAGAATTGAACCTTCAAAATGCAAACAGAGTTTTTGCCACGTACAAACGACAACATAATCTTCCCTAAACGACACCATGACTCTCCAACAACTCGTCAGAAAAGTGAAATCTCTCTCTTCCTTCTCTAAACAACCACAGAAAGAAGAAAAGCCGGCTCCTTTACCTATGGAATCTTTGAAAGAATGGCTCCAAAATTACAAAGGAGTTTATTTTGTTCATTCCCTTGTTCCCCATCCTCGAATTTTGGGAATCCAGTTCCCAACCTTTCTTCCTCCTCGCCGCATTCCAGATGATTGAACCGCAGCCATCACCTCACATGACAAACGTGCCAAGTATGCCCTAGACCTGGAACTAGAAATAGATGACATCCTCGAAGAAACCGCATGACAAAAGCTTTAAAAAAGAATGAATTCCGACAAAAAAGAAGAAAAACAACAAGAAAGAAATCCTCCTTTTCTCTCAAAATGGCTGACCTCCTCAACAACAACTTCTACATCTCCCTCAATGAATACTCTCGTCAAGTTAACCAACCCGAATTCTTCCACTCCCTTCTCGACTCTTCCCAAAACGAACCGGGTCTTCATGCCGTCTTAGTTTCCATAAATGCTTTTGAAAACACTCGCACTCTCCTTTTACAACAACTACGACATCTTGAACAAAGCTCTGTCGAGCTTTTCAAAACTCTCGTCTGCAATTATCCTTTTGTTCCCCGAACTCGACATCTCTGGGAAAAAGCACGATGACAAGATGAACATCTCCCCGAACAATTCAGAATTGTAGACGACAGAGAACCGAACGAGGTCAGATATTGACCTCCCACTCCTCATCCAAATGCTATTCCTCGTCCCAGAACTCCTCCTACTCCGCATACTATCCACGACCTCTCTCCTTCACCGATCGAGATCCATCCCCCAACTCTTATTGCTCCTCCTCCCATTGCACCAAACCCTGTCATTAGACCAGAAGATATCCTACTTCAACTTGTGAACAATTTATTGCAAATCTTGGACCACGTCCAACACCCAAATGAACCACAACCTGTCAATCATCGAAACAGACAAAGAGGCCGAAGACCTCAGCCACCACCCTACGAACGAGTCGAACCCAACTCTCAACGGGCTGTTCCCACTTGCCTCATCTGCAGAAATTGAGGGCATCTTTGTCACCAATGCCCGAACCGAAGAAACTAGTCGAAGCCGGAGTCTTCGACATTAGAAAGGGGGTAATGTTACGATCGTCAACGATCATAGCATGGTAACCTCATTTTTTCCTCTTACTCGTTTCATCGCCGAATGTTTCTCTTATGTATTTGATATGCGTCTCACCTTTTCCTTTATTATGTTTCAGAATTGTTTCATAGCCATACGGTTTATGCATGGACTCTAGTATATAAGTAGCTAGGTCTACTTACTTGTTCCTTACCTAGTTCTTGAGAATCATCAGAACATTAAACTCAAACACAGAATCTAAGTCTTAGTTCGCTCTATAGGATATCCAAATGAATTCTGGACAAAGTATCCTTCGTGAGCGTAACACAATGCCTGTGACAGGAGAACAAACCTTGTTATCATATCCAACATTGCCGCAACAACCAGATGATGTCTTCAAGGGATGCTACAACAAGTTCTGCCACTAGGTTTGTCTATCTCTCACTCCTAATGCACCATATATTCACATCCACCTCTCACATCCAGGTCCTCTGGCCTTGTCTCCACTATGCCGTCCTTGACGCACCCAAGACCAAGCTCTTCTATGAATCTGCCTCCTATGCACAATACCTTGCTGTCAACCGTCTCTTTGCCAACCACATTGCCTCTCTGTACAAAGAAGGCGACATTATCTGGGTCAATGACTACTACCTTCTCTTTCTTCCCTCCCTCCTGCATCTCAACCCTTGCATCCCCGCCTCCGCACCCATCGGCTTCTGCCTTCACGTTGCCTTCTTCAGCAGCGAGATATTTAGGTGCTTGAGCATGCGTGCGGAACTGTTGAAGGGCATGCTTGGAGCAGCTTTGGTTGGCTTCCAGAGGGGCAGCTATGCAAAGCATTAGAGGAAGACTATTAGGAGGATATTAAGCTTTGAGGTGTTGCGGCTTGCCTAGGGGTATCCAGATCCCAAAGGGCAAGGCATATCACCTTGATTGAGCTGGAGAGGGTGCTTGGACCCAAATTGGTATTTACCAAGGCTCATCATCATCATCACCTGTGACACTGATGAGGCTCCTTGTCATGGTCCTCCAGCTGTGGCTATCAACAGTGAGTGAAGCAGAATGAGCATTTGCTTGTTCTCTTCGGGCTCACTTTCTGCCACCCACCACCAGGCTTAACGTCAAAGAACGAGCAAACACTTGTTCTCCTTGTTGCTTTGTTCTCCACTAAGTCTATGTACCACCGGTCATAATGATGGAGATCAAGTGTTTGCTCAATCTCTGTTGGTTCTTTGGTGACCACCCACCCTGACTTTAACAACGGAGAGCGACCATTTGCTCACTCTCATCATTCTTTCCTTCTGCCACCCCCCCACCACTCTCACCTGTTGATTATATGATTATTCAGGTAATACCCTAATTACTTAGATAGTACTTGTATATATGAATGAATAAATATTTTTTTCAAGCTCATTTTGCATATATAAGAAATTCCTGGATTAGTATGTAGTGTGATATGTTTTGGATTCTGCTCCATCCACCAGGCAGTGGATTTTTTGGCCAAGAGAAATCACACCAATTTTTCTCTACTTATGTACATAAATCTTGTCATTGGTTTTTTATTTTTTAAAAAATCATTTTTTTATGAACGCAACCTGAATGTTATCCACGAGATAAGTTGGCCCCTAATAATGAATATCTATAAAACCAGGCCTCACTCAAGGCTCAACCAGGTGTGAATCAACCGTGAGTGTCATGGTTTAAATATAACCGGGGTGGCTTTTGCCCCCCGGTGTAAAGAACAAGTGTGTAGAACTAGCTACTTAAATACTGGGATCCATGCATAAACCATATGACTATGAAACAATTCTGAAACATAATAGAAGGGAAGATGAAACACCTATCAAGTACATAAGGAAAATGTTCAGCATTGAAACGAGTAAGAGGAAAAAATGAGGTTATTGTGCTATGATCACTAGTGATTGTAACACACACAGCCAGTGACACTGGGGGCATTTACATATATCATCAAGTGTATAATCATCGATTATAGAGTTGATGAACTTTAAAATTCCATTAGACTTTCATCCATTGATTATTTCTTGATGAAATTTTGAATTCCCTTTTCAATTTAATCAACATTTCACGCCGTGTTATTTTTTAAAAACCTGCACCTGATGAAACGTTGATGAAACGTTGATGAAATCGAAATCCAAAATGGACATAGAATTAGAACTCAGCATGACATTAAAATATTATTTATCGTTATATAAGTCCTGATATGGTGATAATACTATGATAATACATCAAAGACCTCTTACTTGCTAAGTGCGTGATCTGTCCTGTTCGTTGTGGTATCTGACGAATAATATGGTAATACTCGCTATAAAGCAACACTGAGTAAGTCAACAAGCTCACATTGACCTCAAGGTTGCGTTAAGGTTCTCTGTGAGTGTTTTTATCTTTTTTTTTTTTTGGTGTTATTACCAAATAGATTCAATGTCATGCTGAGTTCTAATTCTATGTCCATTTTGGATTTCGATTTCATCAACATTTCATCAACGTTTCATCAGGTGCAGGTTTTTAAAAAATAACACGGCGTGAAATGTTGATGAAATTGAAAAGGGAATTCAAAATTTCATCAAGAAATAAAAAATGGATGAAAGTTTAATGGAATTTTAAAGTTCATCAACTCTATAATTGATGATTATACACTTGATAATATATGTAAATGCCCCCAGTGTGATCTCCACAGCTACTATACACACTGTCACCACAAAAACTCCATCTCCAAACTCCATATTGCCATTCCAATCTTGTGCAAGCGTTAACAGCCTTTCAAAATGACACTCTTGAAGAATTATATTGCCACACAGGATTGTGTCTAGGCAGCTCTACTTAGACATGAGGCTTGAGTTTGATTCTCTGAAGTGTTGGTGTTGATTCACAATTGATGTTGACCCAAAAACAGATAGCAACAGCAACAGCCAGAGACAAGGAGACTGACATGCAGCACTAAAGGAATTTCCAGAGGCAGAGATAGAAGGAACATTAAGCACGAAATCGCATATATGCCATCAGAAGGGCTGAACAACCAGTCACTGTGATAAATAATCATAGATGAGACAAATGGGAAAACCAGACTCATAACATGACATAACATACCAAATCCTACAAGGTACTGTAGTGTTGTTGCCTAGACAAGAAAAGTTCAAATCCCAGAGGTGACACTATAGGTCAGATGAGTTACACACCTTTGAAGCTTGGATGGTCGTCCGCAGACCGGCAATCTCCTGTTCAATCCGTGTATCCACCTCCTTAATTTTGAGCTCTTGACCGCTACTCTCCTCTCGCATACGACCTTTCTCCAAGTTCAGATCAAGCCGTACACCCGACTGTGTTCGCATGATCTCCTCGCGAAGACGTTGCTTGAGCTTCTCAATATCGTTCACAAGACGGTCATTTTCGGCTTTGATCATGGCTAGGTCGTTCTTCTCCATTAGCTGAAGTTCGGATTTAATCTGCGCGAAATCTACTTGTTGGGTATAATGGTGCTATGAATGGAAGGAAGGTTGAGGAAAGGGACAAGAAAGAAGAACTTGGCCAGGCGTACCTTCTCCTGTTCTGCTTTGGTGACCATGTTGCTCGTCATATTTCGAATGCTCTCGTCTATCACTTCTGCCATTGCAGACATGATCCCTTCCGCTTGAGCCCGATTGAGCCCCTCACGTTCCAGCCGCTGCACGAAATGATGGGTATCGAAGTGGAAATCTGACCGGCTAGATGACGACGAGAACGGTCGGAGGGCCATGGAAAGCTGAGAAGAATAACGAGCGACGAAACGAGTGGGGGTCGCCAGAGACATTCTGGTCGAGGTTGCAAGGACGGAGCAGTTGTGGTTGTGGATAAAGAGTGCGGTAACTCAGACTGAGGTCCGGGGCGAACAAGGCCAGAAGCACGTGCAGATGGTAAAGCCGTTGCAAGCGCGACCAAGCAAACTGAATTTCTTTCACTGACGTCCTGGACGGCTAATAAAAAACACTTTCAACTTCAACAACATGCAGAGTGACGACGTGATCTGGTCTGTGATAAACCACCAGTTCTGCTCTTACAAAGTAAAGTACGTATTTTCCCTCCATTGATCTAAGCAAAACTGACTCAGAATCCATCTTTCTCCAGAACGACCACACAGAACTTTTGTCGAAACGAATATAATGTTACCGGTCTTTGCAACCGACAATCATGTCCTCTAGCCAACTCTAGATATGCCACTGTACGGGAGAAAGAGGGTAATCCATTCACCAAACTAGTCTCGCCCCAATGCCAACTCGATGCTCACTTTTTGCCACCAGGCGTGCTATACCTCTACATGAAAACCATCGAACGTGCTCACTCACCCGCAAACATGTGGGAGCGTGTAAAATTATCCAACAGCTACTCCAAAGCCTTAGAACAAGTATGTTCTCTTCTAAATTTTCATTTTCCAATCCATCACCTCAACTATTTGTCTCTTTGCCCAGATAGACAGCGAACTAATACATTGGCCAAATTTCACAATACACAAATGCAAGCAAAGGATCACTAAAATCACTCAATATCTGATCAAAATGCGGCGGATGAAACTGAGGCAGCAGTGAGCAAATAAACCTGGTTTTTTCCAATGGCATCCACTTCATCTCTGTACCTCTTTTCCCTAGACCTAAACTCATCGGTGTAAAGAAGAAGCTCGATCGTCGTGAAGCCGTTCGAGAACGAAAAGCGCTATCAGCAGCGCACCTTGAACGATCTATCGAGAAGGAACTCATAGAACGCCTCAAATCAAAAGCTTACGGAGACGCGCCGTTGAATGTGAACGAAAACGTCTGGCAAGCAATCCTTGATCGAGAACGAAATGGTGGAGAAACCGGGAAGGACGTTGACGCCGATCTTGATCTGCTGGACGACGAGACAGACGAAGAGGAACTGGAAGATGAGATGGAGGAGGAATGGGGTGAGAGAGAATTCGTGAGCGACATTAGCGGGGACGAAGATGATGAGGATGATCTCAGTGACCTGGAAGGCGTCGTGGTATGTATAAAAAATTTCTCCTTGTGCTTCCAGTGTCTAACCCCGCTGTTTTATTCAGGACGGAGACTCCGAGGAGCAGAGTGAAGGTAGCGAATCCGAAGAAGAAAGCGATGAGGAGGAGAAAGCTCCACCCGTTTCATCTCTCGGGAAGCGGAAAGCTCCACCAAAAAAGCTTCCCAAGAAAAGGCCCGAAAAGAAAACAAAAAGTACGTTGTTTTGCTTCACCAGACAACTGTCTTCTCATCCCTTTTCGCATTGCAGAAGGTCCAAGGGTGGAGGTGGAATACGAACAAGAAATGGAGAGTGTTCCAATCTCAAAATCTGCTCTCGCAAATTGGTAGATATCATGAAATATATTCAAACATTGCGACAGGCTATACATGCGCTGCAGATTATCATTAATATACGATCCTAGAAAAGCGAAGAGTGGTATAACAGATTGTGTACATTAAATTGGTTTTTTGTTGGAGAGAGGTGGGCGTGAGATAGCGTGTAAGTGTAGAGTGAGATCCGTTCATCAATTTTTGCGTTTATTCGGCTTTGGAGCTCTTCTGTCGGCGGCGTTCGATGTCCTCCCGCGTCATCCGTGTGCCCAACAGGGTATCCCAGTGAATGAAGAACGGCTGAGCAAAGTTAGACTTGATGCCAATCACCTGTTCCGAACAACGTTAGTCTCAAAGTACAGGATCACATCGAGCACAAGACCACACACCTGATGATGGATATCATGGTAATCAGCATTGTTGCCCGTGAGCATCTGCAGAGGATCCCAAGGCAATGAATATCCACAGTGGTCGTCGACAGTCTTGAGCGTTGAGAAGGTAAAGAGTAACAGGGACTGTCGAGTGGTGAGGCCTGTCGCCCATTCCGCGATCAAAGCACCGAAAGTATCCAAAACAAAACCTTCCACGGGGTGATTATACAGCGATCCAAATGCATAAGGAACGTAGAGCCTATGGTGCCATGAATGGAATTGTTTGTATAGGAATTTGTTGGTGTGCATCAAACGATGGAGGAAATACTGCCATGTATCAATGATGAACCTGTTGAGCAACGAGAAAGAATGTAAGAGGTACTAAGTAAGCAAGAGGAGGATTCAATTTCTTACATGGCCGAAAGGAACTGCACAACCGGGATGCCCCACCAATATATGAAATTCGTGACACGCGAGAGAACAGCAGGTTCCAACGTCGCAGGCAACATGGAATGCATGAAAGTTGCAATTCGTTGCAGTTCTCGGGTGTGGTTCAGATGCACCTGCTCATCCGCCAACCACAGAATGCCGATGAGTGTCTGGATGATCTGTTGGAAGAGCACTGCCCACACGACCTGGGAGCGAGTTGCGAGGTTGCGGGATTTCACTTCATTCGACTCGTGGATGCGATACTTGTCCAGCCACTTCCATTCGGACATGTCCAGAGAGTGAAAGAAGAGGGACAAGGCCCAGTACGCAATGACTGGTGAAGCGAGGGTGAGTCTGACATCCAAAACACCTTCGAGTAGTTGGGGTTTGTGAGAGTAATAGAAGGGAAAGGAGGGCTGGGTGAAACAGAGAAGGTCGTCATGGTTGAGAGAGGGGCATAAAGTCGAATTCATGTTGACTGCGGGGGATATTGGTGGAGGTGGTGGTGGTCAGTTCATGAGATTGGAACCGTCTGGAGACCCGGTTCAAATTTCAAACTTCCGTATTTGGCTCATGTCATCTTTCTTCAAAATAGAACCGTTTCACTCAGGAGTCTCGCAAAATCGAGTCTTACAACGACACATAATACAATTATTTGTGAGAATCCCTAGGTGGTACAACTTGGTTTCTACCGTGCAATAATTACCATGCAAAATATAACGATGTGGTGGATATGAATGGAAATGAGCAAAAATGTCCAGGCCTCCGGGCGGCAAACTACGGTTCGTTTAGGTTATTCAAAAGGGTTGTCAGACAGCGTTTGGTGACCATGTCGCCCTACCCAATATTGCTTAATAAAGAGGAAACATATGGAAAATGTCGATGAACTCACTTTTAGTAGTGTGCTGAAAGTTTGGTCCCGCAAGGGTTCGGGTAGGCAGGCTCGCAGCGCTTCTCGGGCCCTAAATAAGGCCGTGTAAGTCGGAGGCCTTTAGACATCGAAGGGAAAGTATCGCACCGCAAGTTATCGCTGAGTCGCAAATAGCAACGGACAACATGTTTCAAAAGTCTGACAGCCTGAGTCTCCACAAGTTGGTTGACCATGTTGCTGAGGACCGTGCCGACAGCATAAAATCTCTCGTATGTGTGGCAAATATAGGTGAGGCCAGTTTCGTCCAGTAGGATTTTTTGTACAATGAAGATAGCGACCGTTTTGGATAACTCTGAGCCGGTCTCCATGATCCGAAGACAGAGGGGTATGATTTCTGTAGAGAGTAGGAAATGGATAACCGTATTGTTATCATTTTGCTAGTTTCACAACCGAATTAAGAGCCAGGATTATGATAGAATAAAGATGGGGACGAACCTTGACAAGAGCGCCAATAACACCCAGCGAAGTCAAACGCAGGTATTCAAATGGGCGCGTTTTGGAGGTAGTGTTCAGAAAAGGATACAAGAACAAGGGTATATGGGCTACAGTACGGAGGGTTTGTCAGTAATTTAGTCTCGTTGAGGGGATCTGGTCTAACCATTAAGAAAAAGCTGACGAGTCTCAGTGTGGGATGCCACGCATTGCAGCAACGCCAACGCATTACACACACGATTAGAGACATGCGCGGTGAGGTTGGGAGGGGAAAGGAGGGGATAAACAGAAACTATCTCCTGTAAAAGTGCGGGCATTACACCTGTGGTTTGTTTCCGTAGTTAGATACAGCTCCTGGGTGAGGTGAATGAAGGGGAACCCTACCAAACGAATGCCATAGAATGAGAGCGAGATCGTCGTATTGCTCTCGCTTTTTGCTCAACTCGAGCAGGGCACCTTCTCTCGCATTTTGGTTCATCAAATCAATCACCAAATTGTAGATCTTGCCGTCTTCTTGGAGGCCACCATTATGACCAAGACTGCTGTTGTTGGGAAAGTTTGGGGGAACTAGCTGGCCTTGGGCGGAAGGACCTGTGAGCGGGGGAGTCTCAGAGAAGCTGGCAAGCCCTCTGCCATAGCTTGAAAAGCCGTTCCCCTGTTGCTGTAGATAGGATAGTGGCTTTGGAGACAAGAGGCTCCCCATGGTGAGGGTGGTCGAAGAGGTCATTCGTCAACTTTACATTTCCGACAGACGTAACTCATCTGTCACGCCCACCATGTCACAGGTATCATCATACTGGGTACTACTGGTACTACATCCTTGGTGTTACATACAAAATACTATCTAATAGATCCCATAGATATGTCAATTACAGTCCAGCTGCTATCTTCAACAGTCCCAATACTTTAAACTTGACGCCAAAAGAATGAGCAACATCCCAACACAAAATATATCAGTGCCAGACATACCTTCTCTTCCTCGGAATCTCCAAACATCGACCAATGCTCCCCGTCCTTGAACTCGACCACGAAGGAAAACGCAATGGCTTCCAGGTAGTCGTACCCCTCGTGCCACTCACTTAACTTTCGTACTTTGTCCCGCAGCTCGACCTGATCAAGTGCCGTTGTCATATCCTAGACTTTCATCAATTGGTCTGCCTCGCTCCAGAGTAGGAGTACCATTTACCTTGGGGCTGCGGTAGAGGAAAATCTTGCTCCCCACAAAGCGATAATACCTGCGCCTCCACGAAAGACCGTCCTTGCTCTGAATGGTCACCCATCCAAACAACTCCGATTCCAATTTGCTGCCCTTCATCTTAGCCTCCACCTTTTGGATCTTCCTCTTGCGTTCCACTTCTTCTCTCTTCTTCTTCTCCTCTGCCTCTCGTGCGGCGGCTTCCGCCTTCCTCGCCTGTTCGTTTCGCCACTCCTCCAGTCGTCTGTGCTCTTCGAGCCTCTTCTCTCTCTCCTGTCGTTTTCGTTCTTCCAGCTCTCGTCGGTGTCGCTCCTCTTCCATCTGCTCCATCTGTTCCCTACGTCTGCGTTCAGACGTAACACGACGGATCTCCCGCTCCACCTCTACTTTCCGACGCGCTTCATCCTCCTCTTCCTGCCTCTTAAACTCTTCTTTCTGACGTTTTATTCTTTCCTGTCTTTCCGCTTCTTGTTCCAGCGCCTCCTGCTCTTCCTTTTCTCTTTGCAGCTGAAGTTCCCGTCTCCTACGAGCCCGCTCTGCAGGATCACTCAGACGCGAACCCCGTTGCGACCATTTGCTCTGCAAAGGAGGAAGGGGGGTAAATTCATGGTGCTCCGGTTCAATAACCACATCATCAGATCCTTGAACATGTGAGATAACGGCGTAGTCAGACAAGCTTCGAGAACGAGGACGTTGAGCTGCCGCCCGATTGGAGGAGAAGTGTGGTGGAGAGGAATGAGACAGTCCCACTGGCGGTAAAAGGAACTTATGATCGTCCTTTGGGGGTGTTGGCGGTGGGAGACCGTCATCTACGTCCTTTCTCCTCCTCAAGAAGTTGGTGAACACGCTACCGCCTCCGCCAGCTCCCTTGGGCATCGGTGGAACAGGTGGTATACTGGGTGGCTCGATTTCGGGGGCGTACGTTGTACCAAAGGACTTGCGACTGGTAGCTGGAACGGATATTGGCTTGAGAGGTTTCGCGGGTGCTCGAACTGGCTGGAGAGGGCGCGAAGAATCAAGAGACGTCGCACTGGATGAATGGTGATGTTGCGGAGGTGGGAGGGGCTTATTAGTGGCGTCCGCGAATTGAGCGGGTGGTCGTGTTGGTTGGGGCGGACGAAGGGGTTGTAGAACACTGGTCTGAGGTGAATCAACCTGTCTTTTGGATGGTTTATTGGAAATCTCAACGGCGGGCTGGAAGGCGGTTTCAGGGTTTATGATGGCTTTACGGACGTTCGATGCAGTTATAAGAGAGAGACTGTCGACCGTGAAAATGGTTTGGTGTTTCTATGCGAACAATGGTGAGTGGGGCGAGAACAATAATAGCCGGCTAAATTAACAACAAACATTAAATATGGTTCCGACCCGTCGAGCATGCACCAAGGCCCGAGCTTTGTATACACAATGGTCAGCCTACGTCAATGGCTTCGGTCACGATCGAGGTGGCAAATACCTTTTCTGACGCCAGAAACTGCAGGAGGGATGTAATTTATAACGATGTAACCTGGGTCTACATCGACCTCTTCACGGTAAAATGCAATGAATATTCGATTCAAGTCGGGGATTTTGGTTTTCATTTCTTCTAGACCATGGCTACCATAGGAATACAAGCCAAGCTCGTCATGCTAGTGGGTCGTACATGGTTGAGTGCCTATGAGATGAGGAAGTACAGCATATCTCTCACAGAGTCATTGATATAATGAAGAAGCAACCTGTGAAAATGTTGCAGTGAGCGAATGACCGGTGAGTCCGAAGACCTTGGGATAACGGACCAGTTATTGTCATTGTCAAGGACTGATGAATATACAGCCATGACTGCAGCAGGATCAGACATGTGAAGAGCCATAATTAAAGAATGACTGGGGCCACCGGGGCAAAGAGAGGGGATTTGGATGGTGAGTAGGTAGAGAGAAGTAAATGGATACCGAGTTCAGAAACGAATTGAATTTGCGCATCACCATGATCAGGGGACAAAGGACGGTTACAGACAATGGTGGCTGTGCTCATAAGTTGTGAACAAATCTTTGCTTGGCGACCAGATCCCGTCCTGCCATCGCTCTCTCTCAGGCATTTCATTCTCGACTGATGCCTTTTTGCCAATATATAAGCTCTTGTGCTCTTAACCACTGCCATTCTGCTCATGGCTCCTGTTCACGCTCTTGACCGATATTACCTCGCCTTGACTCTGCTTGTTACCATAGGATATCAACTCTCAGGCTTTGCAATTGCATGGACGCTCCAGTTTGATAAAATCACCGACTTTACAGGAGGTATGTCCTTTTTTACCCGACAAACTCCCTCGCCTGCAGATTAAAACCCGTTTCTAGGCTCCAATTTCTTCTTCCTAGGTAACCACCCCATCCCGACACAAACAATTGAGCCAACTCTGAACAAAGGTTCTCAATATTACCAGCCCTCCTGACGTTACTCGCCGGAAATACCTTCCATGCTAGAAATATAGGTCAACGCTATTGTTTATTGTGAGACCTGTATCCCCCCCAGCTAAACTCCCACTCTTCAGTGGCCAGTGTTATGGTAATGGTCTGGGCTGTCAGAATTGCCGGTTCGTGTCAAGAGTCGACTCCAAGTGGCTCTGTGCCCAGTGTGACCAACTTCGAATCTAGGGTTCCTGTTATTCCGTGTCTTGAAAATGGGGAGCGATAACCGCTTTGACGCGATTCGGTCTCATTTCTGGAAGTTCTTAGGTATGTCTTTCCTAGAACCGTAAAACTATCCCTGCGTGAACTTGACCCTTTCATCTAGGATTCTGGGTTGGTATGTTATCCTTTCTGTCCATTTCAATTACCATTCTAACTTATAAAACGTATATTTCGAACAGGCCAAATACTTTGGGTTTGTATACCTTGTTTTCATCCTGTCCAACTCCATTTTCGCTGAAGCTGACCACGTACTTTTGGAAGATATGGATTGTTTCTCTTCCTCTCACCATACTCAACTCTCCTGGCGTTTCCGACTTGAGTCAAGGTGGTTCAAACCCAGCTTTCGGGACTTCTAGAGACATTGCCGGAATCGTGTTATGGGCGCTTGGGTTCATCATTGAATCCCTGGGAGACGCCCAAAAAGTAAATTCATTCTTCGTTTTCAGCACAAATGTTGATTCAAGCTTACATCCTTTGCAGTACTATTATAAATCTCACAAAATAATTCCAAGAGGCCAACCAACAAACGTATATCTTCATTCCGACTGGTTCATAAAGTCCAGAGAGCTGACTGTCATCCTAGCGAGGACTCTGGGCCTGGTCACGGCATCCACCTTACTTTGGCGAGTAAGTTGAAGTCGTGCATCTTCTGTCTAGATCTGTAAACCTCACTGACTATGTACCGAACCACCCTTCTTATAAAACAGGATTATGTGTTGGTGGGGAATTTGGATCCTTTGTCTATCTCCAACAACAGACGGTCGTCTCCCATCCTCCTCTCGCGCCGCGCAATATGGTGCCATCGTTTCTCCCATCTTCACCGTCATGTAAGATTTCCATCTGTCACTGTATGTACCCATACTAGAACTAACCCTTCCCATTCTCCACGTCCATCACCCAATCCAAATCCTCATAACCCTCAAGACTCTTGATGTTCGGCTCAGGCCTTCCAACCGCTGAAAAACCCACCGCCAAGAAATTCTACCTCCTCTCTCTCGGACCCAACGCCCGGGAAGAGGATACAGCCATCTGGCCAGCCTACAAGACGTACCTCCGACAAACGTCCATCCTCATCCCCATCCCCCCCGTACTGTATCGTCCTCTCCCTTCTTTCGTCAAGTCGACGCTTCTTCTTGATTTCCCTATATACCGGTTCGACGAGTCCTCGGACGGTGCGGCTGCTATAGAAGAAGTCATGCGCATGGACCGCGAGAACAGTGCGTAATGGAGGACAAGGTACCGGACTGTTGGGCTCGCGAAGGGCGAGGAAGTTGCTGGTTGTTTTGTATACCACGATTTATATACGGATCTCAAAGCTTCTGCTCGCTTTCCCTATCATCTCTAATGTTATCACACCCGTATTCTTTTGAATGAAATCTAATTTGGTCAACGAAAACTACTACTATGAAAGTTCAATAGCAACGGAAAGTACATCAATCAGCAAATTCTATAGGTCTATGGGTATGGGTATTGTCTAAAATCAGGCATCTATGAGAGAGTATATGTGCAATCAGAGGTGAATCGATGAAGAATCAAACTGGTTTGTCTATGCTTTTTTTCTTTTCTTTTCTAAAACGTGTAATCGTCCAATCGTGCGTCCAACAATGCAAAGGTTTAACTGCAAGAGAACTGTTAGAAAACATGCTGATACGAAATGAAAAATCACATCTACCATGCAGGAACAGTCAACGGAATCCTAACAGTTGTCTGTGAATCACCTCGTCAGCAAAAAAAAAAAAAAAAAAACTCCGCGGAAAAGACGGCTAAAAAAATAGAGAGAAACTCACAGCCAAACCCTAAAGGAAAGCCAAACACCCAAAAAGTTCAATCAGTAGGTCATTCAGATCGCTCAGGCTATTTCAAACAAAAAAGAGAAACCGAACGCAGGAGGAGGAGGAGCCTGGAGAAAAGAAGAACGCACCGAAAGACTGGTTTCCTTGTACTTGACACTCATGTCAGCCGCTGTCACACGCATGGCTTCGATGGCTTCGTCCAGCGTTACACTGTACACCCCATCACTGGCCATCGAGAGTTGGGCAGCTGTGACGGCTTTCACGGCTAAGTAATGGATGCCACGTCCGCGCACGGGGGGTTGTTGGTTGGTGAGAAAAAGAAAGAAGGAGAAAAAATCAATTGGTTTGCCGAGCGATTTAATTAAGAAACGCAGAAACACTCACCTCCCAGACTGTTCCGTTCCTGTGGAAAGAGGATGGGATCAGCGAGGTCCTGTACACGAGGTGGACAAAGTAGAACTGACAATGCATGGGACTTGGACTAAGCCATCGATAGGATCACACGTGAGCCCGAGGTTGTGTTCTAAAAAGATCAAAAGTCAATAAATGTTGAGATCAACACAACACTAAGTATGCCCACCAATTCCAATTTCAGCAGCCTAAAGGTTAATTTGTGAGAAATCCACTCTATCACAAAATAACGATGAAGTCAAACGAACCTGAAGTACAGTTTCCGGCGAGGCTGTAAAGTTGAACGAAACAATATAAGTATGACGTTGGCAAGTACAACCCGTTCAAGGTCTTAAAGGAAAAGAAAAGAAACACGCAGACATACCACCCATACAAGCCGCAAAGCCCGCGCTCGCCATCGAACAAGCAACTGTAAATTTGAATCCATTAGAACACACTATAAAGGAAACGTCGGATAAACAGCGAAAATTCCTGACCCCCGACTTCCGCTTGACAGCCACCCTCCGCGGCTGAGATGGTGCTACCTCTTTTAAATAACATCCCGACAGCCTGTGTATGTGTGTAAGTGTGTGTGTGTGGAAATTTTTTAATTACGAGAACGAAGGAATCCCAGAGATCAGAGTAGAGAAATGGAAATGGACACGCACTGCAGCCGTCAACAAGAACGTCTTGACGCTTTTTTCAGGATCGTCGCTGACAAACTGTTGAGAGAGAGAGAGAGAGAGAGAGAGAGAAAGGACGGCTCAGAACTTGTTTTCCGCACGGATCAAGCAAATCAAATTGAAAAGGAAAGAATATGCACATACCTCGATGATATATTTCAAGACGGCAGGAATGACACCTGCAGCCCCGTTTGTTGGCGATGTGACAATTCGTCCTCCGGATGCATTAACTTCATTAACAGCGATCGCATAGCACGAGAGAAAATCCATCGCGGGGATCACAGTTCTTCTCTATTGGTTCCAATTTTATGATATGATAAACCAAGTCAGCCAATATCATGAGTTGTGCGAAAAAAAAGAAGGATAGAATTAGAAAAGGTTGACATACGGGAGGCATAGGCAGGATAGCATGATCGAACGATCCCGTCACCCTTGGTGCTCTCTGCGAGGACGAATTTTTCACCGGTCGTGCGGCGCTTTCTCTCTCCCTTGCAGAGGTTATGTTATCGTTGGCCGCGTCGTCCAGGGATGAATCTGGGATATCAGAGCTACTGGCAGCGGGTTTAGTTATCTCAGGATCTTGATCCAGGGATCTTTGAGGAGACAGAATTGAGTCCGGGGTCCATCCAGCTCCGATCGCAGGGTTTTGGTTTTGAGGAGCAGCAACGCCAGGATAGAAACTAGGGATTTGTAATTATGTATGTATACATAAAGCGGAGAGATCAAGTTAACGGGGACCTTTAAGAAAAGAAGATGCATGATGATGCTTACCCGCGCATTAAACGCCTGTACAACATGGGTGCACGCCTTCGGAGGCCCAAGCGTCCAGGAAGCGTCGTTTCAGATGTGGACACCCCGGTACGAATGCATTCGTCCATAACTTCCCATATCCTCGCGAGCTAAAAAGACCAGTCCACAAGGCAAACCCGAAGCTAAGTATAGGCAGGAAAACCCTGAGCAGCCAGCTAAGGTGATGGCTTACCTTGTTATCAATATCTTCATCCGTATAACCAAAATGTTTCTATTTGTTTGAGGACAGTAAGCGAGAGGAAGACGAAAAAAATATGTGGCGTTCGATTCGTCGAACCTCGTTATCGTGGACAATTTGAGCAATCGTCATCTGCTCTCATTGAATAAGGTATAATTATAGGTAAAGAGAATAATGACAAACACACATTATGTTTCTTGGTCAAGGCCAAAAGGGAATTACCACTGTCAAATGGGTACGGGGGATCATTGTATTCACCATCATTAGGTATTTCAGAAGCGGAATCTGGGATATTTTTCTCGTTCGTGGTCGAACCTGGGGCCAGATGTTCCGGTTCGACAAGAGAATGGGCTTGGTGCAACCTTGCGCCGTGGACCTTCTTTTTGTCAACACCCTTATAGAACAAGTTCTCATCGACTGAAAGATTATATGATGGCCATTAGGATCAGGCATGACGGATGACCTGCGGACAAACCTTTTGTTTTTTCGTTAACGACAAAACCTCCGCCAACGCTAAAATATTCGTTGGTAGCCAGCAGGTCACCGTTTTCGCCGAAACAGCTAAAACGCATTCCATTTGGATGTGTTTTTAGCACCTGATCCCAGCGCCAAAGCATGTCACGGTCCATGTCATATGGTATACGATGGTGCCCGCCGAGGAAGAGAGTCTTGTTCTGCAATATGTCAGAATATCTTGAGTTGATAGTGCCAGTGTCAATGGTTTCTGGGTCGGATCCTATTAAAAGAAGGTGAAAGGGGGCCTAGCAACGAAAATAATATTGCAAGACCTTCTAATCCAAGAAGAATTGCTTGAGGGGTGTGATGACTGTTAGTAAAAACACGCAGAGGTTGAGGTGCTTCTTTTTGGGCGGAGAAGAATCAGACGCCTACCCTTTGCCTTGTATAGAAAAATATCAGTGGAAATAGGGGGGAGCTGACCACTAAAACATACCTGTGGCCGCTAAAGACCCGTATCTGACATGGATGAGTAGAGAGTTTTGTGTGTCGAATCCACAACTCACAGGTTAATTTTGACGGTTTTAACCTTTCAAGTTGGCTATATGGTGAACTGGGGTACATAGGACAACATTCCGCTTGGCGCGTACATACCTTATTGAGTAGGTCAAGCTCCTTGAGGTCGGCTATGAAGATTTTGGCAGCTCGCATAGGGCCAACGGTATGGGAGGAAGAGGGGCCGACTTGGACAGGGTTGAGAAAGCCGAATAAAATAGGAGGTACGCGCCTACCTCCAATACTAAACAAGTCAAAGGTCGAGATAACAGCATGTTCAGGTGGGTGGAGTCCAGAAGGCGCGTCTTTTGGCAAGTCCTTCACGGGTTTGACGGGGAGATTGGTGATATTTCTGATATTGAAGACATACGAGGGTCTGGAGAGGACAATTGGGCTGAGATTGGGGATCTTTGCTGTCAGGACCCGCTTGGAGAGAGTCCTGGAGAAGACGTGCATGACGAAGAGGATTGCGATAAGAGGAAAAAGACAATTTATAGAAGAAATAAGATTAATAATAACCGGACAATACTGCAGACATATGAGCTGGGAGATTGTGTAGAGGGATGGCAGATGGTAAACGTCGGAAGTCGACAGCTGCTAGTCGTTGTTAAGTCACATGACATCCAATGCATTCCATGGGCAGCTCATCGCTCGAAATTCTCTCTCTCATCCTCTCCTCATCTTTCCGCCCTCTTTCCCCTCTTTCCTGCCATTCTTTCATCTCTCCCTCTTTCTTTCGAATATAAACTTTTCATTTGTTTTGTGGGCACAGGCTGCAACCCTGGCCTCCTCGTTTAAACTGCCCACTTGCGCCTGTTGACGACCATGTCATACAACGGTTCTTACACCAATGGTTTATCGGTGCAGGCGACCCCTACCAGGGACAGAGATCGACACCCTTTCCCCCAGTCTTCTCATCCATCACCAGCGCCTTCTCTTCGACACACCGCTAACTCATCAGCCTCCAATTCTCTCTCCAATCTATCCTCCTCTTCTGTTCCTGCTCCTCCAGCCCAAGTGTCTCCACAGTCCATAACAGTCGACGCTCTTCTCAAGCAGTTCTCATCCTCTCCCGATCCAAAAGGAGCGGCCTTGGACCATGCTGTTGGCGAGCGCAACCTTCTGTCCGCTCAAAATTCCCAGCTCTGGAAACTCATCGAAAAGCAACGCTCCGGATACAATCAAATCCTCAAGGAACTCGAGCGCATCAGGGGAGAGCGAGATACCTACAAATCAAGGTTGGCTGCTCTGACCGGTCACATACCCTCCGACAAACGTCAAAGAAACCCTAGTGAAAGGAGTAGACCAAGCTTGGATACAACCTCAAGTCATTCCAGCGTTTCTCCTTCACCCTCCGTTGCGCCTCTCCAAATCAAAGGTTCAACTCCAAGGAATAATTCGGACGGTGCTTGTGCGTTTCTTCTATTCTTGATACATTCTTCTCTCCCAGAACTGATCTCTATTCTTTCAGCCACACAACAACGAAGTCTTAGTCAACCTGCCGCCCTACCTTCTTCTCGTTCACTCGAAGGTTTATCAGACAAACCAAACGAAGCCGAACTTCAATCCAACGCCAACTATCCTGTCATTACTTCTATCAGAACAAGCAGTCCGCCACCTGCACCCCCCTCTTCTGCACCCTCCCCATTACAATACTCTTCTCGACAGTCAAGGCCCTCCCCGACCCCACTCGTTGTTCCTAATCGCGCTGACACCCTTCCTTCATCCTATACAATCTCGACTTCTCCCGAGTCATCCACATCTACTAAACAGCCCACTTTGCAAGATCCAAACACATTGACAAACAATGCTCCCTTGAACGGCATCTATACCTCTGAACCTACCCGTCCCCTTGTACACCCCCGCAAATCGAGTATCGCCGATAGTGTCAGCAGCGCCATCACGACAGCGAGCAGCGTTGCTTCATTTTCGTCGTCTTCGGCATCCACGCCGCCATCCAGTTTGACCAAACAACCATTCGGAAGCGATCCAAATACCCCTTCTCAGCAACAATACCAGCCGAGAGCTGCAACACCACAAGCTACCCCACTTGCCACTGAAAGCAGCGTCGTTCGACCGAGGAACATAAATCCGTCCCTTTTGTCAAGCAGTCAGCCATCGCCTCTATCGACTGCACCTGTCAACGCCTCGCCCGCCGCCGCCCCGCCTAAGCAAACACAAACACAAAACCAACCTCACCTGCTATCTGTGATGCCAGACAATCGCTCGCCACACTATCTTTCGCGCGATTCCCGTATTTCCCTTCCAGATGAAGCTCGACAATACATCGCTAATATGGCCGACTCCCCTGCTGGTAGCCCGCGAGCGGACACATTCTCACCTCGGTCGAAGCTTTCTACGTCTGTCTTCCCTCCCACTTCGAACCCCAACGGTGGTGGAGGTAATCAAGCCGGGCGTGAAAGCGAGTTTCTGGATATGGAAGAGGAAGAAGATGATGGGGAGTCTGAAGACGACGAACAGGGCGAGGATGTCGGGGGTTCTGATCCAGGTGTGTCTTATTTTCTAAAAAATCTACACACGATGCAAAGTTTTAACAATTAGCAGCATTGAATGGTCTTAAGTCGGTAAATGTGCCAGCCCCTTATGGTCAAGGACAAGGGTATAACAATAATACGAACAATACGAACGAGTTTTCCGGGAATGTTCGCTCCGAAAACCAGAACAATTACCCCCCTCCTGATGATGCGATGAAGAGGAGAGAAAAGTCACGTGTTGGTCCTGAGGAATTCCCCCTCCCCCCACCATCGAACATCGTCCTTCAGAGACAGCAAGCACTGGCTGCACAGCAGGAAATGCAAGCACAGGCGTACCTTCAGCAACAGCAGTCTTTGCAGTCCCAACAACAACCTCCACCGCCCTTGCAGCAGCCATCGTTGGCCCCAGCATCGTCGTCAAAACAATTACAAGCAATGACCGATCAGCCCTATCAAGGATCTTCCTCGTCCGGCGGCTCCCCCTCCTACATACCCCCTCATGAAAGCCAAGCATCGATGTCAGACAGCGCCTACTCCTCCGACCAACAGAGCAGTGTGTATCGTTCGGATTCGAATTTTCCGCCCCAGCCACAACAGCCGCCAGAGAGGCAAGAGTCGACTGTCCAGCAGAGAGCTCAGTCATCGTTCCGCGCGCTTCCGTTATTGTCATCCGATCTTCCTCAGACCAACATTGTAGTATCGCACTCGTTTGTGAGGCCTAACGACCGTGGCAAGGAAGTCCTGTCTTTCATCGTCTTCGTCAATCCAGGAAATGGGAAGGATGGGTGGAAGGTGGAGAAAATGTACTCTGATGTCCTTAGTCTCGACCAGAGAGTGCGGAATAGTGTAGGAAAAGGTGTAGGGAAGAAGATCGCCAACCTACCTGAGGGAAAGTTGTGGAAAGATCATGCGCCGGCGAAAGTGGATCAACGAAAAGCGAGTGTTCTGGTGTTGCGATAACAATATTTATCTGATGCTAACCTCTGCCTCTCTAGGCTGTGCTGGAGAACTATCTGCAAACGTTGATCCAATTGCCAGTGAAGAATAACGATGAGGTCATCGCGTTCTTCACCTCAGACATCGTCCGGGAACAGAAAGCGCCCGTGATGCAAGTGGGTCACAAAGAAGGGTATCTTACCAAACGAGGGAAGAACTTTGGCGGCTGGAAGACTCGATTCTTTGTTCTCCAAGGACCAGTGCTTGAATATTATGAATGTGTGAGTAAAAAAATTTCCAACAAAAGACATCTTTGTGGGATTTGTTATTTACCAAGCGAGGGGTGTTTTAGCGTGGGGGTGCTCACCTTGGATCAATCACCATTACTGGAGCCCAGATTGCACGCCAACATCGGACCGAACGTCCGCCTACGACTGATGACGAGAAGGAGTACAGGCACGCGTTCCTCATTGTCGAAGCAAAGAAAGGACCTGGAGGGAACCATCCGCGTCATGTTCTCTGCGCCGAGAGCGACGAAGAACGAGACAGCTGGGTGGAGATGTTGGTCAGATACTACACGGGGACCTACAGCGAAGACTTGGTTTTCAACCCAAGCTCAGGCTTGACGTCGGTGCAAACCAACTCCGTGGCGGCTTCTCAAGGCGCGATTGGGACGAGCCAACCCAGATCCAGCTCGAGCAGCTCCAGTGATCTGTCGGCAACTCCACGTAGCAAGCCCGCATCTCGAGGGATGTCCCGTGAAGATGTTTCGAGGGGTCCCGTCTCGTATCTGCCCCCTGACGTAAACAACGGGAAGCCCTTCCAGTCGGCGGCGTCTGCTGAGGATTATCTGCGCTCTGCCAGCCCTTCTCGTTCTCTTGACCCCTCGCCCATTGACAGGCAAGGACCTTCCCCTATTGCAGGATTTGATCCCCAAAAGCGAATGATGGAGCGCAACCTAGGCTTGCCTTCCAGCCTTCCAGATTCATCTCCGCTGTCAGTCGCGGTGCAGTCAGCGCAGTCTGATGCTGCCAACATGGGACAACGTGCCAATTCCGAGCTGGGACACTATCCCGATCTGCAAGACCATCGCGTGGGTCAGAAGAATCACCGCCAGCATTCACCCGAACAGCACAGGGGAGCCACGCGGGATGATGGCGGACGAAAATCTTTCCATCCGTCGTTGAACCCGGTATCATCTTCGCCGACAGTGGCAAATCCTCCTCCGGATCGTGTGCCTTCTCCTGACAAACAGGATGCCAAAGTCAAGATCTCAGGTCCAATGAATGGTGCCCCAATACCATCGGGCTTCAAGTTTGGTGGGAAGGAACCGTCTTCGAGTGACCCTGCTGCCGCCGCTTCCAGCGATAGACGAGAAAAGGCCAAATCTCGCTCGTTCTGGGGTTTTGGTAAAGGCAATGGTAAAGATTCATTCCAGTGGATCAATCACTTATAGAGTTCGTACTAATGACATTAACATTCTAGGTGACAAGTCACAACTCCATGCAGCGTTCCCACCAAGAGCTGTATTTGGGGTTCCTTTGGAAGAGGCGCTGGACGTCGCCCAAATATGTAACCTTCCAGCGATTGTATTCCGCTCGATACAATATCTGGAAGCCAAGAAGGCTGACCAGGAAGAGGGCATCTATAGGCTAAGTGGTAGTTCCGCTGTAATAAAAAGTCTGAAAGATATGTTCAACAATGGTGCGCTTTATTTCATTCATTAATGTTCCAAGCGAAAAAATGATGATCGCTAAATCTTGTCTATATCCGTGTTTGCAGAGGGTGATGTCGACCTTCTCGCCTCTGACGAGTACTGGGATCCGCATGCGATCGCTGGACTTCTCAAAAGCTTCCTTCGCGAGTTACCTTCAAGTATCCTCACCCGGGACCTTCATCTAAAATTCCTTGCTGTGATCGGTGAGTGGTTCGACCTTTTCAACGTTGAGCTAGACTTTTTGTTCTGACGTGACGCCACGTGTAGATTTTGTGGACCCTCAAGAAAGGATCAGAGAACTGTCCCAACTTATTTCCGCACTCCCTCTCGCAAACTACAGTCTACTTCGCGCACTGACGGCCCATCTTATCTTGATCGTGCAAAACTCAAATGTTAACAAAATGACGATGCGCAACGTTGGGATTGTGTTTAGTCCAACCTTGGGTATACCCGCTGGCGTGTTTAGCTTGATGCTTGGAGAGTTCAACCGGGTCTTCAATGTGGACGCCGACAACGATGACCTCGGACCTAAAGAAGGCGAGAGTGCTCTGGAAAACCCATCAGAACCGTTCCGACGCAATAGTCGCCAGTACTCGGATGCTGCTGCTGATCAAGTCCTCGGACTGGGTGGTCGCACGCTGAGCAGTACGTATTTATTCATCTCTTGACACTTTATCTTTTTTTTTTGCTCATTTTTCTATGCTTTTGTTTTCTTTTCATTACCTGCAGCCGCGGATGAGACACAGTCTGATGGCGATGATTTCTCCATCCAAGATGAAAGCGGAACTGAAACGACCGAGGGTATAGAGTCCTCCTCATCGTCTAGCCCTGTCTCGGCTCCTGGGCAGCGAGATCATGGTGTTCGGATATCCGAACCGGACACTCCCAACACACCGACTGCTAAAACTTCCAAAGCCGCGAGTACGGCCGCAAGCAGGGGTTTGAACGTAGCAGTAACGCATTCTGATCGAGGAAACCGACATTCTAGAATGATTGGTCTTCCTACTTCCCCACGTCCAACGACCACGAACCATCACTCCCCATCTCCACAAGATATGCTTTCAAATTCGTCTCCGACGCCTGGCACGCCTCAATGAATGAAATTATTGTTATGAAAGCCATTTTTTGTACCACCACTACTATCTTTACTACGAACCGTTTTTTTTTGTTGCACACGCCAGCTCGTATCATCTTTTTTTTTTCTTCTTCTACTTCGTCATTCTCGTATATACCACATCTTGATACCATGAGATTGTCTGTCTGCCTACACACATGAATCTAATCCCACTTTTTTTTTGGTACACAAACCCTGAATCCTGTCCTGGGAATTGACAATGCGGTGCAAGTTGACTGACAGTTGTTTGATGGGGAGGTTGTCCATATCGCTCAATTCCGATCATGACCAGCGTGAGGTTCGACAGACGCTCGCTCTCGGCACTCAACAGTCTTCACGACCTTCACCACGTCTCGGCACCATGGGCTTCAAGGAGGCTGCTATTTTAACCCCCGTTTCCTTCTTCCTGGGTATGTCGTGCGGGAGAAGCACGTCGTTCGCACCGCGAAACAAAACAAACCCAGTGTAAAACATGAAAAAACTGACACAAGTCCGGTTGCACAGGTGTCCTCTTCATCTGTCTCAATGTAGATCATCGACTGCTGTGGGGAGAAGTCACGCAGGAAGCCATTAACGACGGTCTTCAGTTCTACACGACATTCTTCAATGCGCCCCAAGCTATCAAAGTGTGTTGTCTCCTGTCCTTTGTCGCGTCGCGAGACAAGCTCAACTACGGTCCATGTCCCTCTCCTATAGGCACTTCTGCACGGCATGGTCGGCGTAGGACTTATTGGTTTCCTCGCTAAATTACATAAATGGGATGAGAGCGCCATGTTCTTTGACGGTAGCAGTCTAGGTTCGTTCGTTTGTTTTCTCCATACCTTCACCGATGGTCGGGTCAACGGGGGTGGGTAGAAAGGGGGGGCGTTAACACGATGTTTCTTTTGTTTTCACAGCCGTATACGTGTTCAGCATTGTGGTCTACCTTACCGTCACTGTGAACACTCTTCGCACCGTTGCAGACCCTGTTCAAAATGTGGACACACGAGAAGACCAGTTGATGGCCATGCGCGTCCTGGCAGCGGGGAATGTCATTATCATTGGTTGCCTGGGACTCATCCTGCTTCTTCAGGTAATGTTCCGTCTTTTGGGTTTTTCGTCTTTTTTTTTTTTCGCTGTAGGTCCTTACCCTGCATCGTTCTTTTCCCGTCATCTCTCTCAGGCTGGGCAGGAATGGGCACATCGAACGGAGGCAAAAGCTATCGCCGACTGGGAGGCTGAAGAACGCAAGAAAGCGACAGCTACTGCGACGGCAGAGAAAAAAGAACAATGATCTTTGCCTGCCATACGAATTGGATACGTTAGCACTTTGCATTTATGCCGGGGCGGAGGAGGTGCGCGCGCACCTCTACATCTACATCTTGTGTAATAGGTCCTTTCTTGCGCATCCCTGCTCATCTATCCAAAAGCAAAAAGTTGACATCGCTACCGAATGGTTGATACATATATGTTGCGTGCTACATATACTCTATGCACTTGACCTATTCTATTTAATGGCTTACTATTCTCAATTCGAGTCAGCAAGAAGAAGAACGCACGCAATGGATCGTATTATTGAATGAGTAGAGCGTCCTTGACGCGGAGTCTTGCCAATTGAAGCCATTGGAGAACATTCTATACCAGAAGGTGGGAGATTTGGGTGATGGTAGACCTGCTAGACATCGGCCACATGGTATCATGGTACCACGGCCATATGTTTTTACTCGGTCTATTGCTACCTCTGACCCAGCGAAAAAAAAAATCCTTCTACGAACGGCTTCTGATGACGGACCCCTCGAAGACTCCGCGGTATTCCTGTCCCACGACAATCCAAGAACAACTGTTTTTTGATATCTGTACACGTCCGTCCGCCCGTCCGTCCGTCCATCCCAGGACCCAGGAGTCAAAAGTACACCAACGAGACATATCTGTCGTTGCAACCCAAGATCCAAGACCTCGAAGATGGCTCATGCATTCCACAGATGATCACCCAGTTTGGGGAGGACTTGGACTTTGCTTCTCCCGCGAAACTGGGCCTCAATTATACAATAGGGAATGGTCCTTTTATGGTCAGTTGATAAGTACATCTGACCGCTTGTGTTGTATTCTGTCCTATGGATCGTGACTACATACGTATGTACCTTCTCTGAGCTCTCCCCCGCCTGCCTGACCGCATTAGGAGAGCGCGCCGCCGTGTTCTTATGTATTTGATATGATTAGATAGTCAATTCCCGAATAGTAGTGTCAAGTTCGCACTGACATTTCTCGCAGGCCTCGACGAGTCACTGAGGTTAGGTGACCCTAGCGCGAGTACATATGAGTCTGAGATCGGAGAACGTTTCCGAAGAGAAAAAAAAAACGAATGAAGAGAAATGCAAAATGTTACGTACTGTACGTTCCAGAATGCAATTCATTGGGCTGTAAGTCATTGAAGACTTGTAATCCGAGTCAAATTACGATTGTATTCACACGACTTTCAATAAGATAGGGAAAAGAAAAACAAAGTGAGAGACAATCTGTTGACAACTAAGTATGTATGTGTGGAATTGGAAGATTCGCACTAGAACATAGTGTTCTACCGCAGTAGTGGCAGTAAAATGACCCCCTGAAGTTGGACACGCACGTCGTCGCAGAAGAAGGCAGGAGTGATGTAGTCTCGTGCCCATCCGTCTAAATAGGGTAATCCGCTACGCGGCTTTGTTTTGATGGGACACAAAACTCCCTACAACGTCTGGTGCATTTGAACCGTGGGACCCCTCATTGGTCACGTCACGCTCCAGCTGCCTGCCC